>OX442371.1:2557584-2616584 GCA_949357725.1 Hyperoplus immaculatus
TCAGCAGCTGTTGGCTTATTCTTAAGCAACAACATTATCATATTTGCTGCTCCGGACATTCGGCATTCGTCCATTTGTGATGTCACACATGGGAAGTGATGTATTTTTTTTAAAGATTTTTTTTTGGCATTTTTATGCTTTATTGATAGTGTAGAGACAGAGTTGAAATGGGGCAGAGAGGGGAGTGACATGCAGAGAACGACCGCGGGCTGGAATCGAACCCGGGTCTGCTGCTGGGCCCGGCCCGGGGGGGGGGTCGCCCTACCAACTGAGCTAAGGGCGCCCCCTGAAGTGATGTATTTCTGCTAGGCCACAGATGAACAAGAAACCAGTCAGTAGCTTCTTGCAAATCATTTCACACACTCCACTATTTTTCGTGCTCTTGTAGTTTTTACACATATTTTCCCCCTCTCTATGGTCCAGTCAGTCATTCCGATCCTCCCTTTATCTGTGTGTGTGTTCCTGTCTATCTCTCTCTCTCTCTCTCTCTCTCTGTCTCTCTATCCCTCTCTTTGTCTCTCTCTCTCTCTCTCTCTATCCCCCCTCTCTCTTTCATCCTATCGTTTTTTTCTTTTTAAATGTCCATTGAAGTTGATTTACGGTCGGGGCCGAAAACCTCGCACCACGCCTCGGCGAACACTCAGACACTGCAGCCTGAAACATCCCAGCAATTCATTCACAACACACACACACACACACACACACACACACACACACACACACACACACACACACACACACACACACACACACACACACACTCTGACTGTTACTGAGGAATGTGATAGGATACTTGGTGGGATGTTTGGTTCGGACTGCGTTACCTTGGAGACAAAAACAGTTTCACCCAAAAATCTATTTGATAGGAGTCGACTTGGCGGCATCTATGCATCTTTAAGTGACTGAATTTTTTATTTTATTACCATATCTGAATGTCCTCTTGTTTGCCAACTTTTTCCTCTTTATCTCAAGTGAATCATTTCTTTATTGTCTGTGTGTGTGTGTGTGTGTGTGTGTGTGTGTGTGTGTGTGTGTGTGTGTGTGTGTGTCTGTGTGTGTGTCTGTCTGTCTGTCTGTGTGTGTGTGTCTGTGTGTGTGTCTGTCTGTCTGTCTGTGTGTGTGTGTGTGTGTGTCCGTCTTCCTAACAGATAGAGGACGGGGGGAAAGCCGCCCTGTGTCTGAAGTTGAAGGTTGGCGACGAGCTGATCAACATTAACAGCTCTGCGCTGTACGGCAGCCGACAGGAGGCGCTCATTCTCATCAAGGGCTCCTACCGCATACTCAAGCTCGCCGTGCGCAGGTAACCACACTATTTATTCTTTTTTTAAAGATAATTTTTTGGCATTTTCAAGCTTTATTAGACAGTACAGAGTTGAAATGGGGAGACAGAGAGAGAGAGAGAGAGAGAGAGAGAGAGAGAGAGAGGATGACCTGCAGTAAAGGTCCACTGGTCGGATTTGAACCCGCGACCACTGCAACGAAAGGCCGGAGCCGATATGGTACGCGCTCTATCCACTACGCCACCGGAGCGCCCGTAAACGCACTCTTTAATACAATGTTACATCTATGCAATTCCCCCAAATTAACGGCAAGGCAAGTTTAATTCTATAAAACATGAATGACACGAGGCCATTCAAAGTGCTTTACAGGGTGCATAAAATACATCAAGGTTAGACATTAGAATCACTTTGTTTGCATACCAGTTTACAGAGCCTAGGCTGTGTATGTATAACCAGATTTTATTTTCAGCGCTCACACAGTACTGACAGGTAGTGGGTGGATAGTGTGAGGAGATATTGACTGGTTTTGACGAATTAGGATTCTGACAACAAGCATTTCTCCACAATTGCTGGCTGCACCTTTAAAAGAATAATACCCTTGCCCCTATACTTTTTTTTTTCTCAGCCGAGCTAAGGGTGTAAGGGCAGGGTGTCATATTGTATCATATTGTATGGAATGTAAAGCCCACTGAGACAAATGTATTTGTGATTTTGGGCGATACAAATAAAACTGATTTGATTTGATTTATACATGTGTATTACTCACACACATGTTTTATTTATTTTTTTTAAGATATTTTTTTTGACAGTGTAATCCAAAAATGTACAGTTGGAAATGTGTGTGTGTGTGTGTGTGTGTGTGTGTGTGTGTGTGTGTGTGTGTGTGTGTGTGTGTGTGTTTAGGAATACTCCAAAAGTTAATTATCTTTATTTGTTTGGCACTTTCTCATCACCCAGATGTTAGTGTTCTTCCCCTCTCTGTTTACAGACATGGATAACTGAATTCTTCTGATTTACTTATTTTTTGTTGCTGAATTTTCAACGATTGCCACAATTAATAATTGGATCCCGTCAACTACTAATATATATATATAGATATATATCTAGATTTTTTTTTACAATGTAAATTCT
Organism: Hyperoplus immaculatus; assembly: GCA_949357725.1. Classification (NCBI taxonomy): domain Eukaryota; kingdom Metazoa; phylum Chordata; class Actinopteri; order Uranoscopiformes; family Ammodytidae; genus Hyperoplus; species Hyperoplus immaculatus. The sequence continues at coordinate 2,559,996 of OX442371.1, forward strand.
GCCTTTTCCCCTACATCATTTTAATCACAAACATTATCAGTAGTGTAAACCAGTGTCATCAAAAAATGCTTAAAAAAATATTTATTTATACCAAAAAAAATAACTGTAAGGCAACATTTTTAATCAATTACATAAATCCTTTTTTTTAACCTTTCTTGTTGCCACTTAGTGGACATCAGTGGTAATTCAGCACAACAAATAAAATGTTTACAAATTAAAAAAGTTTTATGTTATTTTTTCCCTTCGCAGAGAAAGACATAAGCAATTTTTCACCTTTTTCCGTGTATTTTGGAGAAAAAAAAGCTATGCCGGGTTTTCCTCGTTACGTTAGGGAACAAGGAACCCTCTGGAAGGCACTGTATACCAACACCACACACACACACACACACACACACACACACACACACACACACACACACACACACACACACACACACACACACTCTCTGTCTCCTCCGACAGCCCTGGACAGCTGTTTGGCAGCAGTGCGTCTTGTTCTGGCGTTGAAACCAGATCGTGCGTCCAGCAGTCGCAGCGTTTCGTTGGGTTTCTCTCTTTTGCTCCCGTTTTCTAACCTTGTCTAATGCTGTTAGACACACACCTACACGCCAACGTTTGGACATGCATACAGTGTTAACGCCCTTTCACACACACACACACACACACACACACACACACACACACACACACACACACACACACACACACACACACACACACGGACAGACGCACACACACACATACACACATGGATAGATGGACACACAGAGGTATTTGGGAATGCCACCCACTTTAAATCCAATGTGTGTGTCAGTGTCTGGTATTTACTGCACGTCTGTCTTCCAGGGGATTTCCCAAAGCACTGCACTGCACTGTACTGTATGTGTGTGTGTGTGTGTCTCTGTGTGTCTCTGTGTGTCTGTGTGTGTGTGTGTGTCTCTCTGTGTGTGTGTGTGTGTGTCTGTGTGTGTGTGTGTGTGTGTGTGTCTGTGTGTCTGTGTGTGTGTGTCTCTGTGTGTGTGTGTGTGTGTGTGTGTCTCTGTGTGTCTCTGTGTGTGTCTCTGTGTGTGTTTTTGTGTGTGTGTCTCTGTGTGTCTCTGTGTGTGTGTGTGTGTGTGTGTGTGTGTGTGTGTGTGTGTGTGTCTCTGTGTGTGTCTGTGTGTGTGTGTGTGTGTGTGTGTCTGTGTGTGTGTGTGTGTGTCTCTGTGTGTGTGTGTGTGTGTGTGTGTGTGTGTGTGTGTTTAGGAATACTCCAAAAGTTAATTATTGATGAACTAGATTATTTTGTTTTCAATTAGATTCTCCGAGCACCAAGTTGACTTCTTGGAAATGCTTGTTTTGACTGTGACCAAAACCCACAAAATATCCAATCTGCTTATTACAGAAAACCAAGCAAATATTTACCATTTAACAAGCATCTGTAATTAAATCTTGGAAAATGTTGCTACAATTGAAAGTGAGTCAAAAGGCATTTCAGCTCAGTGAAAACACAAACATTTCTACGATAACAAAACTCTTTTTATATCTTTTCCTGATGGATTTCCAACATTTTCATGAAACTCAAGAGGTTAAAGACCCATCTCATCGGGGCGCTGCGGTGGTGTAGTGGATAGAGCGCGTACCCTATCGGCTTCGGCCTTCGTTGCAGTGGTCGCGGGTTCAAATCCGACCCGTGGACCTTTACTGCAGGTCATCCCCCCCCCCCCCTCTCTCTCTCTCTCTCTCTCTCTCTCTCTCTCTCTCATCTTGTGTTCCTGTAATTAAATTGAATGTAACAATGAAAAATATTTGTGCTCAAAAGTTAACACAGGTCAAAGTAAAGATGCACAAATGACATAATATAGTATAATTATTTTTTAAAGTGCAAGTTTATGTGAATGACTGTGTTCTTCCATGTGGTTTTTGTGTGTATTCTCTCTGTGCCTTGTATGGGCTGTTACTGTGTGTGTGTGTGTGTGTGTGTGTGTGTGTGTGTGTGTGTGTGTGTGTGTGTGTGTGTGTGTGTTTTGGCAGTAGCACTTTTAACTACCAAAATACACGTCAGTTCAAACTCACTCTGATTGATAACTTACTGACACTAATGACCGAAGGTTCCGCGTCAGAATGTGGGCGGGTCCCTGTTGCACTTTGGCCCGGACTATCAGCCAATCACGTCACAGCGGTTCTCGCCAGAACACGGAACCCTCTGGAAGGCTCTGTATAAAACTAGACTGCCAATACATACACACACACACACACACACACACACACACACACACACACACACACACACACACACACACACACACACACTTGCTCACACAGGGATGATGAAATGCTCACATTTGCACACACACTTGGCTCTTCTTGTATAGTTCTACGGGTGGAAATAAGTTCCCTTAGTCGAAGGCCAAATCTCGTTACCACCTCTTTTAATAACACAGCGTTACTGTGTGTGTGTAGATGGCACGCAAACGGAGCGACGCCTTTTGTTGCTTTTTCTGACTATCATTATGCCACGTCGTAATAACCTTTAACAAGGGCTTTAATATCACCATGAAAGCGCAATGGGCCAAAAGTACTTTTTTATTTATTTATTTATTTTTGTCATTGCCCGGATTGCAGTTTCCTATTCAAAGTTGACTATTGCCAAGTTTATTCTTAGGAAGCCTTTTGACTAAATCCAGCTTGGAAGGAAAACAGGGACACATATGGTAACCAAGGCCAATTGTATCCACGGAAACTAAACAATGTAGGTTTTTTTTACTTCTACCGTAGCTTTGTTTTTTTGTGAGGATATTTATTCTATATTTAAAGCTATAGTGTGTAACTTCTGTCGCCCCCCCCATGAGTAATTCTGAGTAATTACAACAACACTGTCGGTGCATCTACATGAGGTAAATCCTTCAGTGATGGCACATGGATTTTATACCTTCTGCTGTACGTCCAGGTTTTTTCTTAGCAGTAGAATCAACAACTGAAACATTTCTTGGGCTCTTCTTGGGATTTTTCTGAGCTCCTGCACTAGTGTCTGGGAGGGTGGCGGGGGGGGGGGGGGGGGTGCACCAGTTTGTAAACGCTGCCATACTGAGAAATACAGAGAGAGTTTTGTGGAGCTGATACGGCTTGATCAACTTTGTGGCAACTCGTTTACATGGAAAAGTTACGCACTGTAGCTTTGTGCACCAGTTCCTCAAAAAACTGAAGTGACATGTGATGCCTAAACACTAGTATTTTAGTTGTTAAGTCATGGTTATGATTAGTTCTACGTTAGATACACTTTTGTGCTTGACAACAGCGACTATAGCTTCTTTGCTGGGCTTCAATTTATTGCCACAAATAGAGTGAAAGTGTCTAGCGTCGTCCTCAGCCATTTATATTGATAATCACACACTTGTGTAACTTAAACTACATTCACTTTCTATGGTCCCGCCTTTCTTCACTTCGACTACCTGTCTGGTGTGTGTGTGTGTGTGTGTGTGTGTGTGTGTGTGTGTGTGTGTGTGTGTGTGTGTGTGTGTGTGTGTGTGTGTGTGTGTGTGTGTGTGTGTGTGTGTGTGTGTGTGTACAGGCATTTTAGTAAGTGTGTGAAATATGCGTTTGTGCCTTCCAATGTTATTCTAAGCGCAATTAAAACATACTTAACCCAAAGTGGGGTAATGAGGAGAATTGCTACATGGATTTCATAGACCCATTACATAAGTGTCTTTGAGACGTCAGGAAACAACTCACTGGGGTTTCCCTGTTATGGCGTGTTTTACTGCAGGGGCGTTTGTGCGAATAAATGGCCTTTTATTTATAGCCAGGAACATGCAAGGGGGAAATATACATATACTGGTTTTAATTATGATGTAAAATGCAGAAGGAATTAAAAGTGGAGTTGGCCGAGAGACAAGATGATAATTTTGTACAACTTTAGTTAAAAGGTTGGAAAAATGGTGCTTTTGTGCGACTTGGGGAAAGCTTTTCAAATGGAAGGTTTGTGTTGGACTTGTAAAGGGGTGTAATGTGTCCGAGAAGGTTTCCGTTACGTTAATAAGGAGTTGGGTAAACCATCGGAAATTAAAAACATTCAATTCTTGTGTTTTTCTTGACTCCTACAAGACTGTAAAAAAAAAATAAAAAATAAAAAAAAATTAAGTCTTGCGCAAACATTTTCCAATAAAGCCTCTGGTCTAAAAAAGGTTTAACAAATCAATCTATCATATCAATTTTGGGTGTCTTTATAAGCTTGTACGAAAAAATCGTATTTGAAAATAAATATTATAAAAAGTAGTTTTTTTACTTTGGGTTTTCGGGGGCTTGTGTTATATTTAGCCTACATTTTTATCAGGCATTTCTCGAACTTTGCATCCACCCTTAATGCCATTGTTAATTTTTTTAATACAAATATACTCAATTCAGACTGGCTGCATTGTCCTCTACTACATACTGCTGAAAGGAGAGAGCAGACCAACAGAAAGCCTACGGGCTAAAATTAGAAAACCAAAAAGGAATTTACTGTTCTGCCCAAAAGTTCTGTGAAGGGATAAGACAGTAGTGAGTGGATTCGGGAGGGTTTTTGGTTTCATGTTGGGACAGGGGCCATGTTTTATAGATATTTTAAACGAGCCATCCACTGTCCTAAAGAATGCAGTGTACTGTCACATAATATGTAAACAAAACAAGTTTGGCATTTTTTTTTGGAAGCAAAAGGACTTCATTACCTAGAAACATACTCCCCCAGAAAATAGTAAGAATCATAATATGTACATTGGCATATAACATGACATCATTATTAAAGGTGCACTATGAGTTTCAAAGGAGGAGGATTTGTTTACATTCACAGAGCCTGCAGTTAGTTTACAAAACCTATTTTCTCTACATGTGATTCTTAGTATTGAATAATTCTATCATTATCATTATTTTGAGGAACCTGGAACCAAACATAAGACTAGAATATGTCTGTAAACCAAACTGTGGGGCCTGCTGCTGTAAACAACAACAACAGTGAAGCAGTAACTTTTCAGGAAGCTTTTCTAACTTCAAACAGTGTTCAAGGGATCCAATTTTTCCTGTGAGTAAAGTTTGTTTATCCAGTTATGAGAAAATACCTTCGAAAATGTTCACTTCTCTGACACACCCAAAGTTACACACTGCACCTTTAACCACTATAGATCATGTTTCAGTATCAAAGAATGACTGGCTGCTCCATTGTGAGAGATGAGATTGTTGGGTCTGCGGTTAAAGAATGAACCCCAGTAATGCTCTCCAAGGTCGGTTAGAGAGAGAGAGTAGTCACACACAGGTGAAATTACACTTGAAGTTTATTTAATCATGCATGACGGATAGCACAAACATTGCCAGTTTGTATACCAAACTTGTAGATAAAAGCATTCTTCGGCACTTGCAAAGTACTTTAATATGCAGTGGAGTTGCACAGTCAACCACATGTATTTGTTTTGCACGGGAACCACAAAAAAAGTCACGTCACTTCTTTGCCGAATTCACTTTCTATTTTTTTTTTTTTTTTTAGATGTTGAATTAGCAGCGGAGTAGTTCCTGTTCACTGTCATTTCCGAAGTTATGACATTTAAAATAAAAAATAAAAAAGCTAGGCCTTGAAATGGTTTTGGTATTAACTGCATGTTTTGAAAATGCTTTAAAATGTACACAAATTGGTGAAATGTTGTAGAAGCGTTACGTTTTTCAAGATATTTTTTGGGCATTTTTTTTTATGCTTTATTGATAGTGTAGAGACAGAGTTGAAATGGGGCAGAGAGGGGAGTGACATGCAGAGAACGACCACGGGAGGGAATCGAACCCGGGTCTGCTGCCCTACCAACTGAGCTAAGGGCGCCCACGTTTTTTTCTTTTTATATAATTAGCATTTTATTGCAGTCAACATTACAATTGACATCCTACAATCTATCGATGTTGAATTTTTGAAAATTTTTGTTCAGTTTTTAGCCTAAACCTTGATGACCTTTCAGCCCCTCTCACCCTCTTTCTAAAGAAGCTCTGTCAGCGCCCGTTAGTATTTACCGGTACGTCTATTTTACGTCTCTTCTGGGATGTTCTTGAAGCTAATTTCTGAAAAATATATTTCTGGAATGGAAAAGAATGTTCAGGGATGTTTTGTTGGCTCGACCTGGAAATGTTTCTTCTATACTACTTCCTGTTTTCGCCGCCCTTTTTTGAAGTGTGTGTGTGTGTGTGTGTGTGTGTGTGTGTGTGTGTGTGTGCGAGTGTGTGTGTGTGCGTACGTGTGTGTGTTTGCGTGCATACGGTGTGTTCGAGTGTGTGTGCGTGCGTATAGTGTGTGCGAGTGTGTGTGTGTGCGTGCGTATAGTGTGTGCGAGTGTGTGTGTGTGTTTGCGTTCGTATGGTGTGTGCGAGCGTGTGTGTGTGTGTGTGTGCATGTGTGTGTGTGTGTGTCAGTTTCTCTCAGTGGGCAGCCAATGGAAGGACACATTCTTTAAGCTATTGCATCATTTCCTGTTCTTTTCCAAACCCATCTCCGCTCCTTCCTGTCCAGCTTGGCGTTAATGCGTTGGGGGATCGGCGTGTGTTTATGTCGCTAGATTTTTAATGGCAGGCCAAACACAAAAGACCAAAACTGTTTATTTACGGCCGCTGACGGGGGTAGGAAACGGCTCTTTGGGTGCAGATGGTAGATGATAGATGTGGCACAACTCTTTTACATCGTGGACCCACTGCCTCGAGATGGGGGGGAGGGAGGGAGGGGGCTATGCGTTCCAATATCGGTTCCAGGTCAGCTATGGTGGTATGCATTTTTTAAAGTGGGTGTCCTGGGAAAATGCACCAAGAAGTACTATAGCATAAATAACTAAATACATCTTCACCTCATCACTTGATATTGTGGAAAGACTTGAGGCAGTGGTGGATGGATGAAGCCAATCTTTAGTAACTAGCTCTGCACATGTAAAAAAAAAAAATCCCCATCCTCTGAAACTGCCTAGTGCGCCTTTAGTGAAGAGACCAATAGTTTGTGTTGCATCAAAGATAGGACGTGAACCTCCTTTTTTTCCCTCTTCTAGCCATAGTCACAAATCTGTTCACCCCAAATCCATTCCAATGACATCTGGATATTTCTCAGATTCTAATCTCTGGCTATTCTCTACTGTCCTCCTACAGACGTGTGTGTGTGTGTGTGTGTGTGTGTGTGTTTGTGTGTGTGTGTGTGTGTGTGCGTGCGGTGAGCTGCTGCTGCTGGTTCAATCTCACAGTTTGTTTTTTCTTTCTTGTTCATTTGAAACATTTGTGTTTTCAACTTTTTTTTTTTTCCTGGAAGAGTGTTAATCCATCCTCCGACTCTCCTGAGCTGTAGTCTACATGCTGACTCGCTCAGACACACACACACACACACACACACACACACACACACACACACACACACACACACACACACACACACACACACACACACACACACACACACACACACACACACACACACACACACACACACACACACACACACACACACACACACACAAACACATCCCGTTGTTTGGATTTTTTTTTGTACCACAGGGTCCCTGGAGACCGGGGTCTGCGGTGCCAAGAAGCGTGAAACACAATAGTCTGCCCCCCATCACTCCATTCCCAAAGTGAACAATAGACATTCCTGGCATTCCTTAAGATTTCTTCCACACTCACACACTCACACACACACACACACACACACACACACACACACACACACACACACACACACACACACACACACAGCGTCGATTAGGGCTCTGACTTTAAATGACTTTGGTCCTGACATTGTAATGGGAACCACTGAAACATGTCAGTGAGTTTATGACGTTGGCAATCGATCAATTGCACATATTTATCTCTTTTTAATATGTTTTATTGGATATTTTAGTTTTTTAGTCATTAACTGGCATTTTCCTTGTATTCTCTAAGCTGATGTTAATTATATGTATTGATAAAGGCCTCTCCTTGCTAAATAGGCTATGGGAATAGAAATGTGCATCCATTTCTAGAGTGTGTTAACCCTAGTACAAAGAGAAGATTTGAGCTGTTGTTTCATTTGAAAAAAAAAAGCTAATTTTTAAGACATCATCTTGGACTGTGTGGGAAGTGATTAATCATCAAAACTGCAAAGTATTTAGCACACTCATCGAATCTGTGTGTGTGTGTGTGTGTGTGTGTGTGTGTGTGTGTGTAAGTGTCTATGTGTCTATCCTTCTCTACTACGCGTGTGGTCCGCTACAGTCTATCTCTCTCCTTCTGGTTTTTATTAACTGGCCCATTAAACTGCGACTCCGTGATACATGACACTGGCCTGACTCCACACACACACACACACACACACACACACACACACACACACACACACACACACACACACACACACACACACACACACACACACACACACACACTGGTCATCTTCGGTACACAAAAATTCCCCAAGACCAACTGGCACACACACACACACACACACACACACACACACACACACACACACACACACACACACACACATATGTTAAAAAGATGTTGATGGAAAAGAAATATTTACCTTTAAGAGGCTTGAATGACATATTTTAGTGTTGTAAATGAATTCATAACGTGATTGTTTGACACAAGACTTCAGCCAAATAGCATAGCTTTTATCTTGATTTTTTTTTCCCCTAATTTTTTCCCTGAAAGTCTCCGAGTGTTAAAAGATTGAACGAGTCTTATTAACCGTCAGACAGGAGGAATAACAGCTGCTCAAATGATTAAATAAAAACACATTAAAACATGATGTTCTCAGACTGAGTGTTTTGGCTTATTGCAGTAAAGTACATCCATCATGAAAACTCAGCAGAGCCTTTCAACAAGTTCTGCTCTCTCGTCGTTTTATTTTGAAATCCTTCCGAGATGTCAGACACTGACAGCTGTTTGGGGCTGTTTAATATTTCCGTTGTCGCTGACAGAATAGTCAATACACCAACACTGCAGCAAAAGAATCACTGCAATTCTAAAAGGTGGAGTTCTGGCGATTGTGGAGAATGCCTGTTGTTGGTAAAATTAATTTTTCCGGTCAAAATCAGTAAATTTAATGTCAAGACTGATATGCTATCTGTAAAAAAACTAAAAAATCTAATGTAGTCTGGAGCAATTCACACCTCCCTTTAAGCTGGGGTATGTGATTTCTGATTGGTCAAAATTAACATGAGCGGTACACTTTGACCAATCAGAGCGAGGCTCCGATTCTTAAAAAAAATAAAATAAATAAATAAAAGAAAATCCGATTCTCTGTTCTTATTGGCTGTTGGGACTGTCCATTCACTTTGGCACCGACGTTGTTGGTGTAGAGCGTGTCAGGGAGGGACCATAGAGGAGGGACCAAAGAGAACAAGTGGAGCGGTTGAGGTATTTGGATTCAAATCTCTATCCCAACTGCCATTTTCTCCCCAAATCCTCCACCCCAGCATTAAGAGTCCCAACTAAAGCCATGCAAGTTTTTTTTTAATTACTTTATTTTTGGAATTTTACTTTTTATAGAACACAAACAAAGAACTAGAGACCAAACAGAACAAACAACCAACATGAATTGGCTCATACAAGTAAATATTTAAAAGGCTCCCAGGAAAGGTGCGCCCTTAGCTCAGTTGGTAGGGCGTCCCCCCCCCCCCCCATGGGCCTCGGCCAGCAGCGGACCCGGGTTTGATTCCAGCCCATGGTCGTTCTCTGCATGTCACTCCCCTCTCTGCCCCATTTCAACTCTGTCTCTACACTATCAATAAAGCATAAAAATGCCAAAAAAAAATATGGCTCCCAGGAATAGGTCATTTCAATGTCATGTTTCAGCTGCTACCAGTCAGGAGAAAAGAGCAAATTGTAATATATATTCTATACTTAATTTCGACTTTTCTACCTCTATCTGAGCCACACTGAAGTTTTCTGCGAGGGAAATGTGAAACCTTTAAAATGTGGGTGTATGACTTGACTTAACTTGAACAGTCATCAATTTAGTTTTAGGGGAACATTGTTCTTAAACATCACTTACAATTTTCTTGACAGTTGAACGGAGTAAATAGCTACTGATTGCAGGATAAGGAGCACACACACACACACACACACACACACACACACACACACACACACACACACACACACACACACACACACACACACACACACACACACACACACACACACACACACACACACACACCCCAACAATTGTGCCTCAGATGCCAAAGTGGACTTCACCCTTCCTGCCACCGACCTCTGGTATGAGCCCAGTCTCACTGTACTGATTACCTGGTATTCGAAAACTGTGTGTGTGTGTGTGTGTGTGTGTGTGTGTGTGTGTGTGTGTGTGTGTGTGTGTGTGTGTGTGTGTGTGTGTTGTGTGTGTGTGTGTGAGAAAGAGAGAGTTTAGTAAATGCATGTCTAAAAAGATGTGTGTGTGTCACCCAGAATTCCATAATGAAGGGTGATGAGGGCCCATAAAGCAAACAAACAGGAGTCTGATTGCACACACACACACACACACACACACACACACACACACACACACACACACACACGGGCTGATTGCAGGCGAACACAAAGGGACCGAGGGGAGGAGGATGTGAGGCTGTTTAGGCTTTTTGGAGCAGTTAACCCTTCAACCCAAGACAGGGAATGTAAGGAATCTACTCCCATGCATGTATATAACACACACACACACACACACACACACACACACACACACACACACACACACACAGAGAGTCTGCAGGAGATATAAGTAAGTCTCCAGGAAACCCTTTGAAGCTCGCTGGGGGCTGAATGTTATTAAGCGTCTGCCGTTGTGCGGTCGGTCAAACTTCAACACCACTAACGTTACTGTCTGGACACTCACGTCTCCTGTGTTTGGTCTGAAAGGTCCAAGTCAGAAATAACAAGGGGAAGAGTCACACAGAAGTGATCTGCTAGGCCTTGTTTAAGAAAATTGTCCTTCAATCTTTGTCAACTATTTACTTTAAATACACCTTAAATAAGTGATTGTCTAATGGATTTGTCTTGCATTACAGTTTATGAGATATATATCAATGGCACAATTTACCCCATGGTATTCTCTCCAACCGCACAACTTACACCACACCGGGGGCAAGTTGTGCAACAAGACAACTTTTTTTCCAAAAGCTATATTTCTTCAACAGTTTATTCCAGATCCAAAGTTTTGATTGCCAGGGATGCACAACACCCTGAAATATATGTACACATTTGAGTTGGAGACTTTACTGTCAAGGCCTTACTTTAAAGTCACTTTGAGTGAAAAGTTGCACAACTTAGGCCACTCTCCCCTATATATTTTTTTTTTCAAAAAAATGTTTTGCCAGTGAGTGGATTATTTATTTGTCCGTAGCTTTGTGCAAAAAAAAAAAAAAAAAAAAACGTTAATTTCAAGCAATAAGTGGAGAAGCTTCCCCCTTACCGCCCTCCCTATTTGGCAGGTTAATAACCCAGACACGACTCAAATTGACCTGCACTTCATAGTTATTGAAAGTACCCAAAAATTCCCAGAAAAAATAAACTAAAAGCCCATTTTTTGCTGATGCACATCTGGCTCTCCCATCCTTTATCCTTTTAACGGCAGTCAAGTACAGTGCAAACGTTTTTTATTGCAGTGAAAACAATGTTCCTTATCAGTTACATGGGGTGTAACGGCCCAAACCATAGCTCTGTGAAAATGCTATTGTAACAGAAGAGGTGAATGCTTAAAAGAAATAGGTGTACACGATAAGATAAGTGGTAAAAGTCAAATAGCTTGTTCATTTATCACCCAGGCCCATTGTGTGTGTGTGTGTGTGTGTGTGTGTGTGTGTGTGTGTGTGTGTGTGTGTGTGTGTGTGTGTGTGTAATTACTCCTCGGGCTCCTGTATTCTCCTGCAGACCTCCCATCCTCTCTTACATTCTTCTTCTCTCACCACGTTTTGTTTTTCTCGTCCGTCCGCCAAACTGAAAAAAAAGCCCCCACAAGTCTGTCCAACAGTCTATGCTTTCTTTGCTCTTTTCAATCTCTCTTTCATGGGTAACACACACACACACACACACACACACACACACACACACACACACACACACACACACACACACGCACGTTTGTATAGCTACGTGTGAGGACATTCACTGACATAATGCATTCCCTAGCCCCTTACCCTAACCATCAAAACTAAATGCCTAACCCCAACCATTACACTAACCCTAACACAATTCCGATTCATACCTGAACCTTAAAACCAAGTACTAACCCTCAAACAGCCCTTTGAAGAAGTAAGGACCAGGAAAAATGTCCTCACTTTCCCAAAATGTCCTCACTCTGATGGTTGAGAAAGCCTAAATCGGTCCCCACAAAGATTCCTGTAAAAGTAGTAGACACACACACACAAACACACACACACACACACACACACACACACACACACACACACACACACACACACACACACACACACACACACACACACACACACACACACACACACACACATATATATATAAGGAGGAAGTACCTCTGCATTTTTTCCCCCCACCGTCAAACAATAACAGTGTGGAACTCTGGGTATTATTTTAGCAGCCGTCCCACCACTTTATCTGCTCTCCACAATACTTCCTCTTCTCAGCGACTCACACATCCTGCCCCAGGACAAGGGAGGGGGGGTCTGGGGAGGCAGGGAAAGAATGAGATGGGAAGAGAGAGAGAGAGAGAGACACACACACAGAGAAAGAGACCGAGAGAGGGACAGAGAGAGAGAGAGAGAGAGAGAGAGAGAGAGAGAGAGAGAGAGAGAGAGAGAGTGCAGGACAGAGAAATTGCCATGTTTTGTCTTCCAGCTAGGAGGGAAGGATGTGAGGATTGTCGGTCACTCTTTTCTGTCCCAGTCTTGGTCCGAACCTGCTGCCAGCTACTTTACTCTTCTTCAGATGGGACGTCCTCAGCACTTGGACACTTTCAACCAAGTCTCTACCCAGACACAACACAGGGACACAGCTCCATTCTCGTACCAAGACCTCAACTGGCTTGAGGCTCTGAAAGAAAAACAGAGTTATTTTTATGAGGTGGCAATTTCGTCTCTCTTTGGGAAAACTCGTGAATGGGATTTTAGAGGGAGTCCGTGTTGTGTCGTAAGATAAAACCATCCAACCCTTTCGAACTTGAACCCTGGATATCAGGGATGCTGGGAGCTGACCTGGGATCAGTTTAACAGTGGATGCTTCAGCCTGCTGAGTCTGGTAGGTTTCAAACTCTCTCTATCTCTCTTGAGTCTTTGCGGAGATTCCTCATCAGTTTCGGATTAATAGCTTTTCTTACGTTTACGAATGGCTCGTTGTAGAGTCAATAGTAAATGTAGTAAACATGCCTTCATCTTTCCAAAGAGGGGTTGTTGAGCAGCACATGATACGCAACCTTTCCATTATCTTTTTCTTCACAATCTTTTAATCGTCCCTGCCTGTCCTTCCCTTCCATTCAAAGTCACGTCTCTCGCAAACAGCCTTCTGTCCTTATCTACGAAACTTTGTAAAGTCCAAATCTATTTGTCTGGCTGCCTGTCTGTCTGGCATTCGCTCTGTACTGTATTGAGGCTGTGTGTGTGTGAGAGAGAGTGTGTGTGTGTGTGTGTTTTTGTGTGTGTCTCAGATTATGCGCGTTGACCTTTGCGGTATCAGTCAGCTGTTGCGGTTTCTGAGCGTTTAGTTGGACATTCCAGCAGACCCTTTCATAGAGGCTCAATTCAGAGCCGCGAGACGGGAGAATTCATAATTTGTCTCGACTTTGATGGCTGTCAAGAGAGACACACTTGTTGTTTTTCTTGTCATTTGTCTCTGTTCTTGTATTTCTGTTCCTCTCTCTCTCTCTACCGTCACATATCCTGACTTTCTCTTAGTTTTAAGATGAACAGAAAAAAAACAGACATTCTGAGAAGTATCTATAAATAGAAGCTTGCCATGTCTTTCAAACCTGATTGGATTTCCTGGTTTTGGCTGCGGGGACCACAACAGTGATTTAATTGTTATCTCGGTTTCCCCGTCAAGCAGACATTGTAACGAATCATATGCCAGAAAATTCCTAAAAAAAAACATGATTTGTGATTCCTATTTGCGTGTTGTCCGTGGCTAAAGACAGGTAGCTAACTGGGCTACAGAAACAGAAACAGGGAATACAGTTATTTGGATAATGTAAATGTTTGGTTATTATTTTCACCTTGTACAGTTGATAATAGTTTTGCTAGGTGCTACCCTAAACGGAAACTAATAGCCCAGTACCCTGATATGCTTCCTGTGTCCTTTAACTGAACGGGCCACAGGCTTTATGAAGCATACATTGCTGTGAATGAATGCAGCCCTGACAAAAACCTTGGATGCATTTTGCTTTCAGTTTTTCCACTGACATGAATGGACATTTTCGACCAACCAATACACTCTGAACCCCTCAATCTTACAAATACATTTTTCCTGAATAAAATCTGAATCGGGCGCTCCGGTGGCGTAGTGGATAGAGCGTGTACCATATTGGCTCCGGCCTTCGTTGCAGTGGTCGCGGGTTCAAATCCGACCCGGGGACCTTTACTGCAGGTCATCCCCCCTCTCTCTCTCTCTCTCTCTCTCTCTCTCTGTCTCTCTCTCTGTCTGTCTCCCCATTTCAACTCTGTACTGTCTAATAAAGCTTGAAAAAGCCAAATAATAATAATAAAAAAAAGGCATCTAAATCAAATTTGAAAATGTTCTGTTTCACCTTCCAATGTTGCATTACTCCTCTGTATGTTTATACATGTTTTATATATAACTGTATAGGAGATTAAGAAGTAAAGTTGAGTTGGTTTTATGATTAATATTTTTTGTAAATTACATAAGAATTGTTTATCTCATCTGTTTTGTACAGACAAAACAAAAAAATGTAAAAATATCTTGAACCTCTGGACTCTTCTGTGGCTTTTAGACATTCATATAGACCAAAAATAATTGTGAGTTGAAGCTCTGTATTTTTCGGACACTTTGTACGTTTTTAAAACAATTTTTCATTCATTTTTTAAAGTTGGATGGACATACTTGAACTTGTCTCAACAGCCTTTTTAATGACTAAATAATGCTATAAATTCCCCAAATGCGTGGGCTACATGATTCCGACCCCCCCTCAAGCCCTACTGCTCTGAGTGTTGTGGAAAAAAACATCCATTGGTGGTTGGATGTGGCTGGGAAGACCTTTCCTGTTCTTCCATTAATGGCACATTCTGAAGTTGCATAACTGCACATTTGTCCCAGTTTTTATTGTCTTTATCGTACATCAGTCTCGGTCCAACTTTGGGTCTCAATGTTTGCTTTGAATTACACAGTCATAAATCTCTGAAAGCTAAACTTGGAGAAAAGAGGGGGGTGGTATTGAGGGGGGGTCTGCTAATGTTTATAGTAGGTTCAATAATGGTATTTTGGCTGCTCGAGTTTGGATAGTTCCCACACATATTTATGTACAGCCCGTACAGAAACACTCACAATCTCCACATAAACTTTCTCAGGGGATAATTTAAGGACATTGTCAACGGAGTCGAACAATCAGTGGTCTCCGATAGAAATCCCTCTTAAAGAGGCCGAGTCAGGAAACTCTGGTGTTTATTTTGGAAATGGTTCTCCTGGTTCTTTATCATAAACAATAATACTCAGAAATCCGCATTCCTCTCCCAAAATTCTACCTCCAAAATGTTTCTCTGAACTAGCCAGAAAAGGCTCCTTTTACATTTTTGTACTTTGAGTTTGGGAATCTTGATCGCTGTGGATGGGGATCAAACCTTATTGTACAACTGAGCCACTCTGCACATACGGCTGTTGTTTCCAAGTGTTTTGGGGCTTTCAGGTTCAAGACAATAGTCAAGTCAATTAGTTTCAGATGATTCCTTAGAACTTTTGTCAAGTTTTGTCAGGTCTCAAATCAAGACAAGCTGAAGTCTGAGGTCAAAATGGGACAAATTCCGGCCAAGTAAAAGTCTTGAAAGAGTTTAATCTGCTTCAAGAGTCGCGTTCAAAATCGTGTGAAATATCAAGTCAGTCTTTATAAGTTCAAGTCAAATTTGAATCGTAGGAATTTGTGGCGATTGGTTTTGCCCAAATCAGTTTCAAGTCACTCGAAAAAAAAAAAAGTTATAGTCAAAGTTAAGGCAAATCTCGAGTCAATAGAGAAACACCCAACTGAAGACAGAGATTATTTAAACCAGGTCTCAGCCAGGTCGATTGAGACAAAGCCAGGTCATGCATCAAGACAGTCCAGACCATTTCAAATAAGGGTACAAGTCTTGTTTCAAGGTTGTTCAGGCATGTTTAAAGTCGGTTGAAAGAAGCGCCCAATACAGTCCAAAGTCATCAAATCGTAATCTGATTTAATTCTTGATAAATCTCAATCAGTACAGGCTCCAAGTACAAGTCTCAGGTGACACAACTCCACAGCTCACGTTGTTTTCATTAATTCAAATGTTATTTCCACGGAGCAGCAGCAGCAGTATTCCCAACTGTGTATTAATGTGAGAGATATCCATATAATGGTCCATTCAGACTGAGAAGGGGACATCTATACCTGGCTGGGTTTTTTTTCCTCTCTCTTTCTACTTGTGTTTCTTGCTCTTTTTTTAAGACCTATTTCCTGTTTCTCTCTCTGTCTCGCACCCATGTGCACACACACACACACACACACTGTCTGCGGGGGGGTTGAATTGAATCTGGCTAGCATGTGGGGATCGGAAGTCTGTATAAGGGAATTAGTGAATATCATGGGATGCACTGGAATGTCTGGCTTGGGATAAGACTGGAGAACTTACTGTACATGTTAGATGGGTTTTTAATGGCTGCCCAATGGAAGGCCAAACAACTTTTTAGGAAGCAGTTGTTTTCACAGAATGTGGGTTGGAAAGGTATCACTGCTAAGGTCTAAGTTGTATGTGGGTCCTGCTCTTCCAAGACACCTACTACTGTGGCTGCAAATAAGGATGTCCTCTCAACCATCTTATTCGGGTCAAAATCGAAATGATGATGATGATGTTGATTTGAATTGGGCTTGAAAGGACCCTTGAGTCAAACAAGAGGGAACTGGAAAAAACTGACATACTCTTTTCCTGTTTGTTAGGATAAATGTTGGTGCATTTATCCGGACCAGTAGTGGATAGTAGAGACAGATAGGAAACATAGGACTGTGCTCAAACCAACCCAAACGCTCCAGGGGCGGTCTCCACCGTACTAAACAAGGCTGGTGTGAACGTGACCTTAAAGACAGTGTAAAGGGGTTGATAGTATACAACCGGCCCCCATACAGGGATCATTCTGGGGGATGTTGCTATTCCATGGTACGCACCTAATACCACTAGTTCATTGTGACGATTGATCCTCACCTGAATTTGTCGTTCTCGTCCCCTCCAGGCGCAGTGTCCCTCTGATCAGGCCTCACTCCTGGCACCTGGCGAAGCTTCCGGAGCCGGAGCCGCCCCTCCCTCCACATCCCCCTCCGACGCCCCACCCCCCCCTCCTGCGTCCTGCCTTTCCCTGAAGACTGCCCTCCTCTCCCCCCTCCCCCGCCTCTGTCTGCCATGCAGCTCCACCCCGGACCCTACACACTACCCTGGCACACAACCTGACAACAGGTGAGACGATGTTACGTTTGGTTTCCTCACTGATCAAGTCTTTCATGGGATTCTTCAAAGCCGTTGTACAACTTTATAAATGCTATCAATCTATCTATCTATCTATCTATCTATCTATCTATCTATCTATCTATCTATCTATCTATCTATCTATCTATCTATCTATCTATCTATATATCCATCTATCCATCTATCCATCCATCCATCCATCCATCCATCCAATTGAGTAGAGTTCTTTTTCATGTAATTTGCCCTAAGCTATTATTTTGACATTTCCTATGTGCAAAACAATCTCCAGTCATTGTGATACTGATAACGTCCACTTCAGAATAAATTATTTTCTCTTCTCGTCAACTTCCTTATTATAGCCGATTTAAGTTGTTTCAGTTTGACAAAAAGTAAACCTAATGCCTAATGTTGCAAAATGCCACAAATCGAGTGTTTGAATTACAGTATACACATTTAGCCAATGACTTCATAGGGCATTGTCTGTTGGTCAATGCCGGGGGTTTTTCTGTCCCTGTGACTCGCCCTGTGAAAAGCCAACAGTCGTGAGGAAACAGGTGACATCACTGGGTTTTAATGTCAACACGGCCCACGCAGGAAGTCCATTGGTCTATTTTTGGGTTCTATTTAAACATTCCAAAGTGATAACCAATCAGACCTGTTCTTTGTCCATCTGTCTGCCTGACTTTTTGGGGGCCATTGAGGCATTTTTTGGTTAAGTTGGCACAATCTTTCTGTGTGATTTGTCATTTTTTCTGGCCCAACCAGCCTACAGCTAGTAACATGCCCGTTTACAGAGCCTAGGCTGTGTATTAACTATATTTTTAAGCGCACACACACAGTACAGACAGGTAGCGGATCGTGAGCAGATAGCCACTGATTTTGACAGCAAGCATTCTCCAGATTTCGCAAATTGGCAATCAGCTCTAAATATAAAATAATAATGGATTTTTTTCTTTTTGTATCACTGTGAAACAATTGGGGGGAAAAGTCTGAATTGTCCATTCAAGTTAAATCAAAAGAATGCTTGTAAGTACAGTAGTCTTTGCAATACAGTATGATCTCATGAAGCTAAACTGTAATCCTAAGGGAATGCAAAGAGGAAGTTAGCACAGTCAGTATATTGACTCATAATACAAATAGCCTCTCTCCGTCTTTGTTAGTCAGTTTCATGGTACGTCAGTGCAGTGTACTGTTCTCCTTTTGATAAGAATCAGCGATATAATGCACCGCTATTAGATTAAATAGTCCCATGAGGATTAGATAGGGCCGAGTGTGCGCATGTGTGTGTTTATGTGGGTCTTTTATTCCCACAGTTTTCTCTTGCCTGATCTCATCATACGCAAACACACACACGCATACACACTCACACAGACACACACACACACACACACACACACACACACACACACACATACACACACACACACACACACACACACCACACACACACACACACACACACACACACCACACACACACACACACACACACACACACCATCTGATGAGGAGGCAGCTCCCGGCATAACTCTGGACAATGGCATGTGACTCCCAGAACATGTGGACAAAGAGAGGAAGACATTTGATAAACTGTGTTTGTGTGAAAGAAAGGGACATTTTGTACAGTGTGTGTGTGTGTGTGTGTGTGTGTGTGTGTGTGTGTGTGTGTGTTTGTGTTTTTACGTAAGCCGTAAATCAAAATATGTAAGTGATTTAGGCACACTGAGAATGAACCCAATCAATCTGAACACATATGCCCCATCATGTAATCGTGTGTGTGTGTGTGCATTTAGTTGTATCTGTGTCAACCCCTCACACTCACATGTTCCACATTGGCGTGTGATTGGCCAGGAGTGACTGTCATTTCCGGTCCAGCTCCCGTCTCATTTCCCTCTCTTCCTCTGCATGTGACACGGTCAAATCTATACAGCCGCCTCTCCTCTCTCATTCATAGCTCACTTCCTTTAAAACACTATTTTCTCATGAAGATAAAGAACAGTTTCCCCCCACTAGTATGAATCTACAGTATTTATCATCCTTTGGTTTTTATGATATTGTATTATATTTTATAGGACTTGTTCAGTGTTCCAAGTTTTTGCTATTTAATGGTTTATTTACCATGCAGGTTTTTTTTTAAGATATGTTTTTGCATTTTTATGCTTTATTGATACTGTAGAGACAGAGTTGAAATGGGGCAGAGAGGGGAGTGACATGCAGAGTACGACCGTGGGCTGGAATCGAACCCGGGGTCCGCTGCTTGCCGAGGCCCATGGGGGGGGGTGGACGCCCTACCAACTGAGCTAAGGGCGCCCCCTTACCATGTAGTTTGATAGAAACTCAGCTAGTATAAAACATGCCAAACTACTTGTATGCACCTCTTATGATTTACCTAGTATTAAAAGACTAAATGACCAAAACAAATTCTGTAGACGACTAAAACATTTGACTACATAAGCAAACAATAATAATCTGATAAGGGTAAGTTGAGGTTATTTTATAAGAGGAACAAAACCCAATCAGTTTTCACATCTCTCATGCATTGTAAAACACCAGAGAAACAGCCAGAAGGTTCTGTAGCCCTGCTGGTTGTTTCCCATAATACTTGTTTGAGATCAAAGCCCCTTTTAGAAATGTCGCTCTTCTGTAACCTCTCCTCCGTCTCCTTGGCGACGTTTCCTATTGTTTGAATAAGACAACAAATAAAATACAAAGGGTGAGTGACCACTCTCTCTGCTTTGTAGGAAAAAAGAAATACCACAATAAAATGAAATTCTCTGCAGATATTTTATTTGCAACCTTTTTCGGATTGGGTTTCAACCAAGCACAGAAACACAGGATGCCCCTATCCCCTGGAGCTAGTATCGATAGCAAATGTCTTTTTCTTATTTCCTTAACTTAGTCCTTACACTGAAAACAACACTCTGTCCTTTTGTCTTAGTTGTTTTCTCCAAGAAGTTGGGTTTATTGGGAAATCTTTTTTTCCTTTTTGCTTTTTATTGTATAATGTTTCTGGCATTGTTGGCCTGTTATTAAAGATTTAGAATAGAAAGGCAAAGAAAGAGGAGGCTTATGCACAAGAGAGGTAATGCGTCCGATTCAAACCAGGGACATTGTGGTTCTAGCCTGTTGAGCAACCCCAATAGTTGATTGCCATTTTTCTGCATGTCTGTTTGTTGTAGAAGAGGGATTTTTCTATGTTTCTCTTGGGGTTTGAAGGTCTATCTATTTTTTCGAATCAAAAGGGATTTTAGGTCAAACAGATTTTAAAGATTCTCGAGGCAAACTTGTGATTGCCTTTACTTTAGAATTACTGTATTTTTTTGAAGTACTGACTAAACTTAACAATTTTTGGGGGCATTTTTCAAACGTTTCTCACAAAGCGGGGTTATCATTTTGGAATGAATGCACATCTGATGTAAAGGAGATGAGACTAGGAGAATCAACAAGAGGAAGAAAGGAATGAATAGGAAGAGAGGAATCAAGGGGATGACTCAGAGATTTTGACTGCGGGCAGTTGGGAGTTGATGAGGAGGAAATCCCTCTCTGCCTTTAGAGGCTTTTCCTCAGAGGGTCCTTAAAAACACATGGGGCTGCAGTGGATCTTCAGCTCAGGTCTGATAGGAAACAGATTCTCCAGCTGTGGAGTTCAAAAGTTGTATTTCAGAACTATTTACTGTATATGTCATATGGAGAAACCCAACGCAATGTGCCACTTGAAAATTAAAGATGACTTATTGTGTAGCTTCTAAAAGCGTCTTGTCTTTGTCAGTCGATAGAGTAACACCACACTGTTGGGAAAGAAACCAAAGGAATTAATCTCAAGGGACAATACTATGTCAATTTGACTTTGACGAAATATAACACACTCTTTTCAGATGTATCAGTTATTATACTATAAGATGCCAGAGAACAAAGACAAATGCCCATTGCAAGTTTCCAGAAACCAATGTGACCAATTTGGGTTTTGTTTGAACGTCCCAAAGGGAAAATTGATGTCTCTTTCTGAAACACTAAACTTGATTTTTGTTTTGTTTTGTCTCATTGTCGTTGCAGTGACTTGTCCTTGCAGTGGGGTCAGCTGTCCCGGCCGTACTCCTCCACTGACCGAAGCAGTTCCCTGGGCTCCATGGAAAGCTTGGACACACCTACGCCCACCGCACAGCCCTACTCCGACTCCCAAAATTCTCCTGTTGACCCCACACTCTTCAACAACAAGAGAGACTCTGCCTACAGCTCCTTCTCCGCTAGCTCTAACACGTCTGATTACGCAACAGTTCCACTAAGGCCCGGTGAAGCCTGCTCCATGGATAACCTCCTCCAGAGCCTGGGGCCGGCTTGTCGAGGCTACCCAGGTGGTGACACCCTTACCCTGGGTAGTTCCTCTGGCGAGGCACCGGATGAGGCTCAGCTTATTACGCACAAGTCCAGGTCACTGACTAGGCCTAGACCAAGGCCTGTTGAGGTAAAAGAGAGGCCTTCCTCCTGCTGTTATGAGGAGGACCACAGGGGAGGAGACTTTCAGATTGTAAGAAATGGAGAAAGAGGAGCTGATAGGAAGATGAACCCTCCTCAGCCTCCCACCAGGAAGGACAGTTTTAGGGCAACCCGTGGTCGCACAAATGGCACTGACAAACGCTGCGTTTCTGCTCCTATTGAAGTTTCCGATGTTTCTAGTTACTATGGCAAAAACAAGTCCTCTCTAAATGTTGAATCAGGAATTCATAATGGCTTCCCTGCACCAAAAGAAGGTGACACAACTGGGAATTTCAAAGAGGATACCTTAGAATCAAACTTTATCCAAAGACGGATCAAAGACAGTAGACATATCAGATGTGAAACGAGTGCTACTAATAAAGACTGTAATTCAGACACCACCTCAGATCATCTAGGTGACCCAGAGACAGCCTCCCGAGTCCCCAACACGTCCTCTCGGCCTGCCTCCTTACTTGGAGAATACTCCATGGAGGTTGAAGGGCAATCTCATATCAGGCACACCCAGAACAAGCACTCATCTACGGGGCTGCACCGGCACAGCGCCCCCGACAAGCTCCTCGCTACACAACTTCAGTTATTGCAGTTTGACAATGACAGCCCTTCTTTAGAGTCAAACCCACCTGATCGCTCCTCGTCCCCTTGTGACAGCCAGTGGTCCCAGTCTTCGCTCCAGCCTACAGGGGGAGACCAAGAAGCTTCTCAAAACCACCTCCAGGGCCAATCAAACAGATGGGGAGGCAGCCGTTGCTCAACTCCAGGATCTGTGTTCTTGGACGGAGATGATGGTTGTTCAAGTGAGAAGCCAGAAGGGATGGTTGTAAATGGAGGGTCCCCCCCTCTAACGGAGCATCACCACCCTTGGGGCCGCTCTGTTAGCGTACCGGGGGACCCGACTGGATCGTCAACCCAGGGAAAATCGAGCTCCGACCAAATACTTGAGAGAGATTTTGAGCCTCTAAGTGCTGCTGCCAGCGTGGATACTTTACTGGAGGAGCAGAAAGCAGTAGATAGTGGTAGAATTGGAGGTAAACAAGAAGAGAATGTAGAAGGAGAGACAGACATGCGGAAGTCTCACCCTTCCAGGAACCATCGTCGGAATCGTCGTCGGAATGAGCGATTCGCTACCAACCTCCGCAACGAAATCCAAAGAAAAAAGGCCCAGCTTCAGAGAAGCCATGGCCCAGGAGGGTTGCTCCACAGCGAGGAAACCGTCCAGGAGGAAGAGGGTCCAGAGCTCAATGAGGATGGGGCAGACCCATACCTGCCTCCCCAAGAAAGAACAACCAAAGTTGCCTTTGCCTCACCTGTTGGTCCTCAAGATGCCAGCACCGCACCAGTAGAGAAATCAAACACCTCCAATGAATCAAAGAATGATGCCTTGCAAACTCAGCCCAAGTCAACAACATACACTCAAGACAACAATATATCCATGGCTGTCAAGATTGAGGACCCAGGAGTGGCCAATTTCGGTGTTGGCATCCGAGTAGTTGAGGAACCGGCTCCTGCTGGCAAAGCTCGCCGCTGGCGTTGGACCCCCGAGCATAAACTCCAACCGGAACCTGAACCAGACCGACGGTGTGCGGTACCGAGTGAGAAGGTGCTCGGAGTCACAGGCTCACGGCATGGGGTCTGTGCCTTCACCTCTTCATCCACTTCCTCATACAGTCGCTCCTCTTCTTCTTCTCGGAAGGACGAGTCAGAAATCCTTCCATTTGCAGATAGAATGAAGTTTTTTGAGGCAACAAGCAAGGGTTTACCCGCGTCAAATGTCACGTGTCGCAGGCAGAAGAAACCTACCAACCATCCAGAGCTCCAGGAAGGGGAACTAGGTCAGCAATCAACCCAAAGGAGATACTCTTACCAGGGTGGACTTCAGCAGGATAGTGCCCTGCTTCTGAACACTATGGAGGCCAGAAGGCTGTCTGTGAGCACCAGTAGAGAGAGGCAGAGAGAGAAAGAGAGGGAGCAGGCTAGAGAAAGGGAGGAGAGGGCTAGGGAGAGGGAAGAAAGGATGAGAGAAAGGGAGAATCAGCGGGAGAAAGAAAGAAAGGAGAGAGAGTTAGAAATGGAGAAAGCAAGGCTTAGAGAGATTCAGAGGGAGAGGGATCGAGAGGAGAGGCTGAGACAGTGGGAGATGGAAAGAGAGAGGGAGCTGCAATTGGAGAGACAAAAAGAGTTAGAGAAGGAACGTCTTAGAAAAGAAAGAGAGAACGAGCTCGAGCGAGAACGAGAGAGGCAAAGGGAAGAAGATGATCAGCTCAACTCACATCAGGAGTTTTATGGTCGTTCTTCTGGCATCAAAGAACAAAATCAAGACTTCCAACATCAGGGCAACTTCCACAGCTTCCAATCCTCAAAGACTCAGATGTTCTCCCATAACCAAACCCAGAATCAAGGCCCGCGATCAGCTTTTCACCCGGTCCACTCCCACTCCCATTCCCAGGCCCTGGAAAACCAGCAACATCCTCAGCAGGGATTCTCAACGAGGAGCTACACAGCTACAGAGGTAAGCTCTCACTCAAAATTGGTTTCTCCAGCAATGCATACAAACATATCTATGAATGCATGCCTACAGACACAATCGGCAATTCTGGAGAACGCTTGTTGTCAAAATCCCTTTTTGTCAAAATCAATGAATATCTCCTCACAATCGTCGATCTGTCCACTAGTTCTGTGTACTGGTGCGTGCCCTGAAAATAAAATCTTGTTCTTAAAACTCAGCCTAGGCTCTGTAAACCTGTACTGTATTTCAACTTGGTGCAGAGAGTGGAACACACAGCAAAAAAGACTCACTACATTTATATGGGTCATGAAAGGGTCAGGGGTTGCCAGGTTAGCTCTCAGAAGAGTCTGCTGTTCTGACATCTGGATTATAAACTTGACTTTGTCAGGTTTATAGACAAGAAAGACACAGAGTAAAATGTGAGTTCAAGTATCGGTCAGTTCCATTTTAGCTTTACATTTATGTTCATTGAGAGGTGGGCTAGCTATAGCGTAGCAGCTGAACGGCATAATTATTATAATGGTAAAATTAGAGCTTGTGTTGATTAAAATTGGTTCATTGTTTAGGGGTTGGTAGGGAGTTGGTGGCATTTACCTTGACCTCAAGGCAACTAAGATGCACTGGCTTAATAATTTTTTTCTACGTTTAACCTTAAAAGTGGTTATAATTGAATTAATTAAAAGGTATTTTCATAAGCCTTCTGGCCTCAAAACCGATCACGGAAGCTTGTTTAACTAATTAACAGCCTGTGTTTCGGTAGCATTGAAACCAATTAACGCCTTTCAGGGTAAAAGATAATCTCTGCACCCCACTAAAATCAAAAATCAAGCGTTTTTTGGACTCAACTTAAATGACAGTTGGAGACTGAAAACCCTCTCGGTTCGTTAAAAACTATCCCCAGAAACAGATCAGATGGTCATATTTGGATTTTGTAGCTAAGTCGCCATTCTCCGTCCAAGTCCTCCGTGGTTGAACGGTTAGTTTGAAGTGGAACCTCGCATCCTGCATGTGGTCAAAATCTGAGAATCACATGGAAAAGTCATCGGACCATTGAAATAACTTACGAAACTGAGGGGAAGTTGGGCAACAGTGGCCAACACTTGTGTCAGCGATAATAGCAGCGTTGGGTTACATGTTCACCACAAACTGATTTCAGTCTCTTGGCAGGGGGGGTTGCTGACCCTAGCCTGAACTTATGATACTCCTATGAACCCCCTCCTTTTTTGGACTACATATAAATATAATCAGTTCACTGTTTTGTTGATTTGGTGTGGTTTTGCCATGCTTGGTCCTTGAACCTTCCTCCATATTGGGATCCTTTTCAAATGAAATATTGTTGATTTGATGCCACAGCGATAACCCCATGCGTTGATATTTTGTGTCATATCCACCGCTGGCGACGTCCAATATGTTTAATGGTAACAGATGTGCTGGATGGGCTACAAGGCCTGCTGAAAGAAATTCAACAGAGGCACTCTCATAAAAAGGCAAAACATACATATCAAGGCGTATACATGTCAACCCAGACACACTATTCATGTAAATGCACTTCTACCAGAATCGTATAAAGGCCAAAGTCAGCTATGAAATTAACAAGGAATGTGGATTTCAGGTTCATTCATTAAGTTGCGTGCTTTATTTTTCCTGTGTGTTTTTGTGTGTGTGTGTGTGTGTGTGTGTGTGTGTGTGTGTGTGTGTGTGTGTGTGTGTGTGTGTGTGTGTGTGTGTGTGTGTGTGTGTGTGTTGGACAGAGGAAGGAAAGAGATTGTGAAAACACAGGAATATAACTGGCTGCTTTTGTCCGTGGTCTGTCTGTCACTCAGTGGGTTCTCATTTGAGAAGTCCAGCTGTTTTTCCACAAATATTAGGGAAAAAGTCACGTTGAAATGTTGGCTCAATTAGACTATTAGATTATATCAGTTTTTCTACATCCTACCTCATTATATGGACATTAAGTCTACACTTGGAAGCCTGATTTTGCCTTTTTCTAAACACCACATTTAGGAAAAATACAATGTGCTGCGTAAATACGTATTTTATATGCACATAAAGACACAAATTGCCCCTAGACTCTATTCTCTATTGTTTGTCAATGGTTTTGTTTAGCTGTTTTTGCAAGAGCACTCAATCAAAATGCAACTAGTTAGTTACTTACCCAGTTTTCCCAGTATACGTAAGTAACTTTTCCAGTTACTTCCAAAAGAAGTAAAAAATGACTTAGCACCCTTTACAATCCCGTGAGAGAATTCATTTGAGTGAAGAAAGAGCATCCAGGTACTTGTGGTTCTGGCCTTTGTTATCACAAACTTATCAGTTGTTTCCATTTTGTGGATTCTTATGCTCTGTTGACAGCGAGTGACGGCCAAATATGTTAATTTCACGTCCCACTGGTCCAACAAAAACACCATCTGAATGTTCAGATTTACATTGCAGACAGTCAGAAAATATCACTGCACAAGAAGCTGTGTTTGTGCAGCCTATACCCGCCTGTCTGTGTGTGTGTGTGTGTGTGTGTGTGTGTGTGTGTGTGTGTGTGCGTGTGTGTGTGTGTGTGTGTGTGTGTGTGTGTGTGTGTGTGTGTGTGTGTATCTATGACGTACGAACACAATGTGCAGACGTAGCCTGAAAATTGTAACCATAATGAGCAAAGCCTCAAGAGAGAAAAAAGAAAGTTCCATAATGGAGCGTGAAAGCCGATTCTTGACCTTGGAAATTGGCTACTTTGACGACATAATCTCTACACAACAACAACTGAGCGAACTTATCTGCACAGTTTCAGTTCACAGCTCCTAAACAGATAAGGAATTCACTTGTTAAGTCGAGGTATAAAGAGCTTTGCCTAAACCAACAAATACTTGCTCAAAATGAAGTTGAATTCAATTTAAAATTAATAAGACAAATTATGAAAAATACTCCTCGGAAAGCATCAACCGAAAAAAATGCCAAAAAAATGTACTGGGTCCAGCTTTTAAAATATGAATATCTAATTTTTTTAATTTTTTTTGGTGGGATTTGATGAATTCTTCTGGACTTATTGACATTTTCTCTATCGCTGTATATTCAAGCAATCAAACTTTACGTAGAATTGTTCATGATACAATTGTCGGTTGCTGCATCAGAGCTCTACAAAACAATTTAAAGGTGCAGTGTGTAATATGACATCATCAAGACAGTTCTACAAAGTTCTAGAATGCAACGCTCCCTGGGTAACCCCAACCCTTTCGAATGATAACAGAAGCTACAGTGGCCTTCAAGGACAAGAACAATTCTACATTTTAAACAATGCACCTAATGACATTCCAACTATGACACTTTCAAGATGGCCGCACTAGGCCTTGGTCCAAAATATGCAGAAATATGGACATATATGAGACCCTTTCTAAGGGGAAAATAAATAATTCAAAACATTTTTTCAGCTATTATGCACTAAATTAAATGTACTTATGAATATTATAATTACTTTCTACAAAATCTGCTAGGAAATAAAACCCAAAATTCTACACACTGCAGGTTTAAGAGACCACACGCATGAAAAATGTGTTTTGAAAAGTGAGTTCAGGTAGAGAGAAAAAAAAGACATAAAAATGTTACAAATGAGCAGGAAATGGCCCTTATCACCATTACAGTATATGGCAGGGTGGAGCAACACAGTGACCACAGTAACTGACTGGCCGATTGAAGCCGTCCTTCATTCCATTGGCGTTATTAACCGCCTTTTAAATGTCTTCCACAGACGTATCCCGCCCGGCAACAGGAAACGCCCAAGCTGGACAGGAAGTACAGCCTGACGGAGAGGTGAGACACTTCCTTTTAGGAAACTCAGTTCAAACACACACACGAGCACACACACACAAACACACACACACACACACACACACACACACACACACACACACACACACACACACACACACACACATTCATTTAAACAACAGGGTTTGACAGAATTGATTTAAATCTTGTGTTTTCAAGGTTTGGAATGTGCTTGAAATCTGAACTCATTGCAGGGAAAATGCTGGATTTTCTCCTGACTGACTATTCATAAAGCAGTGTCTAGTTTCACACCAAAAATGCAATAACTTTATGCTGACTTGGTCATTTTATTAATTACGTTATAGCTAATAAAAAATAATAAAAAAATATATATTCAAAGCGTCAGGATTCTTGAAAAAGTTGAACTTTTATCTTTAAGGTGCTGTTAAGTGTTTGAATTTAACTTTTTTTAAAAGCTGCGTGAACCCTGAGACAAGTGGATTTTCTTCTTACATTTGTAATTCTGCCTTCTTGACACACACACACACACACACACACACTTGCTCCGTCCGTTTTGCGTGATTGTGTATAAGTGACTCTCCGGAGGTTGGGTCGTTGGGTCTGCCCCATGGTGCACTGACGGGCGGAAATCCCAGTAAGTCATGTCTGGCTGTGATTTGACTTTAATGGGGTCTAAGTGTGCGGGGCAATCATCCGTGCTTAAGAAATGTGACCGTAATGATATGTGGTTGGATGGTGATTCCTAGTATGTTAGTATGTTGAGTTAGAGGGAGAGTAAGGGGAGAGGGTAAGGGGGTGTAGTTGGCATTCAGGACACGCATGAGTGGTGAAAAAAATGGCCGCTCATCATATTTGACCTGAGACTGAAACAGTTGAGTGAGCCTGGAATACCAAAGGGAACATTTACTGTAATTTAAACCACTTTCTCTATCGTCTTTGATTGTTTTTGTTTCGTAACGTGTGGATTTCTCCAGGAAATTTCGCTCCAAAAATATTTTTTTTTTACCCACAAGATATTCTAGCTTTTTTTCACTATGACTGAGACTCTATCAGATTTAGTTTTATTTTTGTGTGCTCAGTTGTGAGGTTGATTTTGAAGAGAATTCCTTTGTCAATAAAATACACACACACACACACACAAGCACACACACACACACACACACACACACACACACACACACACACACACACACACACCAAACCAAACCAGAGACCTCATGGTTACTGGTCAGTCCCTCTTCCTCTAGACCAGCTTACCACCTGTATGTGTTTATTGACCAAATTCCCCCCAATCTTCTCCACATCTCAGGGACTACCAAACGCGGAGACGTGAGTCCAGAGCTCCAGATAACGTTAACCACCACCCGCCCCACCATCAGCCTGCTCCGCCCCAGCAGCAGGGCCCTCGATGGGGCCGCGGGCAAAGTGTCGACGACCGCAACGGACACGGCTCCGCACCTCCGCCGGCTCCGCTTTCACTGCGCGGCCGAGCCATGTCAGAGAACGACCTTCGCTTCGACAGCAGCCACCGCTGGTCGCCCTCCATCTCTATGGCGTCGAGCCAGACTCTGAGCGAGGTAAGGCAAGGCAAGGCAAGGCAAGGCGAGGCAAGGCAAGGCAAGGCAAGGCGAGGCGAGGCAAGGCAAGGCAAGGCAAGGCAAGTGAAGTGGTGATTAGTTTGATTTGGTCTATGGATTGAAGTTAACTTAAGTTTTTTGCATTTGTTAATTTACACGAGACACATTCTTCTCCTTCGCATTTCTCCTCTCAAGTTACCACACTTTAGAGCGCAGGGCCAGCCATAGTACAGCGCCCCTGGAGCATTTTTCAGTGTTAAGTGCCTTGCTCAAGGACACAATGGTAGAGACGTTGGGCACCGTAGATGTAATAGCAGCCACCACTGGTTTTACTACTAACACCCTTCTGTCCGGTGCCGGGGATCCAACCAGAGACCTCATGGTTACTGGGAGGAGGAACCAGAGACCTCATGGTTACTGGGAGGAACCAGAGACCTCATGGTTAGGAGGAACCAGAGACCTCATGGTTACTGGGAGGAGGAACCAGAGACCTCATGGTTACTGGGAGGAGGAACCAGAGACCTCATGGTTACTGGGAGGAGGAACCAGAGACCTCATGGTTACTGGGAGGAGGAACCAGAGACCTCATGGTTACTGGTCGGCCCCTTGTTTCCTCTAGCCATCCCACATTCATTAACACCTTCAATAAAGTTAAACAATTCTTAACAATACTTCACCATAAAACACAACATGTACGATGTCTTTCACATTGAAGAATAAACGGAGTCCAGATTCATTACTGTGTAAAACTCAATTTGATGAAAATAAATTGATTTAAAAATACAAAATGAGACAGCAAGTCTGAAATGCATTATTGCATTATTCCATTGTAAAACATATTTTTTCTTCATTTTTTACTCTACATCATTCCAGGTTGAAGAAGGATGTGGGCGGATCAGGGAAGGAGGAGAATCCGCGGACTGTAGCAGCAACAATGGCCGAACAAACCGGCGTAAAACCCCGCCTCCCCCGAGACCGCCTCCTCCCAAGTGGGAGCAGTTCCACCGCCGGCGCGCGTCTCACAGCAACATATTCTCCAACTCTTCTTCTACTACTTCTATCACCGCTCCTCACTCCATACCTCCTTCAATAACCACCACCAAAGAAGAACACTATCCCAACTATTCCACCCAATCGAACTGCTCCACTCAATCCGAAACGTCCAGGCAGAGATCGTACAGCCTGCCTCCGGAGAGGCACGAGAAAGCGATATCGGACGGTTGCACGCACTGCTGTAGCCGCGGCAACAACCAAACTCAAACAACTAGAGAACGCACATTTTCCAACGCATCCTCCTCGTCCAATCAGAACAGAGCACAGACGCAGGAACATTCCGTCTACAGTCACAACATAAACATTCCGCCGCCCAATCAGAATCATCCTGTGGAATCGGAGGAGCGGCAGTTTACAGTGGCTCCGCCCAGCCCCCTGTTCTCCAGGAGGGGCTTCCGACCGGTGGCTCCACCCCAGAGAAAGAGGCAGGGGAGCGGGGAGAGTTTAGCAGATCTACCCCATCCTACGGAGGACGGTCGGAGCAGGTGAGCAGTGCAGTTAGTTATAAACAGCCCTCGAAAAATATCAAAAGACCAGTCTGGATTTTTCTTAAATTTTCATCTCTACATTACTTAATGGAAATGCTCTTAATGACAATATTTTTTTTGGGGGGGGGGGGAATTTAGTAGAAATGTTGTCAGTTTTTATATTATAAAATCAAAATGTTAATTTAACTTAAACATATGCCTATGAATAGTCAAACGAGAGTGGTCTCTTAATTTTTCCAGAGCCGTTAGTATGTGCTAACCATGCAGGGAGAATGAAAGTGACATTAAAGGTGCACTGTGTAGATTTGGACGTGTCAGAGAAGTGATGATTTTCCAAGGTATATTAGTAATGCTGTTTAAATCCATGTCTTTGCAGTTTCTCTGAGATGAACTACCCGCACCAGGAGCAAGTAACAGTGAAACCGTATAAATATCAGTCCAACGTGAGACCTGGCGCCGAATGGGAGAGAACTCCATCTCCCAGAGTTCATAGCGACTCAACACAAATTCTGCCTGTGGTGGAAAATGGCGGCACGGGCGTCATCTTGAATCCTGAATCATATTTTACCATTGACTACGAACAACAACAACAACAACAGCAGCAGCAGCAGCAGCTTCGTTTGAGACGCGGCTTCCAGGAGAAAATCCCGGAATTGGGAACGGAATCTGAAACCACTCTTAGCCCGAGCCCCGCACACAGCTTAGACGTGGAACTGGACGTCCCAATGGAAACAGACATCGATGACTTTCAGGTAGGGGTGTGTAGGTGTGTGTAGGGGTGTGTGCTGTATTCATTGTCTACGCTAATATTGTTTTTGTTTTGTTTATTAATTCATGAAAAAATAAATACAATTTTCCATTTCCATTTTTTTTTTCTTCATGTTTGAAACGCATGAAACTAAACTATCTGTTTTTTTGTCAATTAAATTTTTTTATTGACAACTTTGTAACCAACATTTCATTAGTTTAAAAGCCGTAAGAAAAAGCTTTGAATATTAGCCAAAAAAACGATCTTAATTGTTGTTTTTACGATGCGTAAAATTAAAAAAAATCTAGTATGTAAATAAATATTGAGATTTTAATTTTGTCAACATTGCACACCACTACTTCCAGGAGGACGAAGGACTGCCATTGGAGAACGAACCCATCACAAGCGAGCTGCCGTGCTTTGCTTTACCGGTCACGGTCCTGGAGACGGACATCGATACGTACCCCGACTCGGAGGCCTCTCCGTCGGGCAGAGTGAGAGTGGAGAGTGGGTCTTTGGAGGAGGAGCTGCTGGAGCCCGGCGAGAGCTCCAGAGAGAGGCTGAGTCTGGATGAATTCTTCCCCCAGAACAGTGAGGGGGAATCGGGCACGGAGAGCTGGAGAGGAGCCGAGCACAACACCGACAGCTTGGATAGGTAAACGAGAGAGAGGACGATTAGAGTGTGTGTGTGTGTGTGTGTCTGTGTGTGTGTGTGTGTGCGCGTGCATCAATTACACACACCATTTGATTTGCACAAGGCCCAACTGTTCTTGTCACTGACCTCATTCCCTTACAGACACAGGTGCCAGTTGGAGGATTAAGACAGCAAGTGCAACAATATTTACATGAAATATTTGCATAAACACACAATAAACCGGATGCTTAGACAAAACAAACATTAAATTATGTTTGGATTATGTATAAAGACAATAATACAGGATATATATTTATCTTTTTAAAGTCCTCTTCACAGCAGACCACAGGTTTGAGTCCGGCCTGTGGTCGTTCTCTGCATGTCATTCCCCCCCTCTCTGCCCCATTTCACCCATGTCTCTCCAAACTAATGTCTAATAAAAGCATAAAAATGCCCCCAAAAATGATTTTAAATACCAACACCCTCTCCTCTCCCGTCCCCTAGGCGTTCGGGTGCGAGCTCCAGCTGTTCGTCTTACTACAGCACGTCAGCAGCCAAAGCTCAGCTGCTCTCTCAGATGAAGGACTTTGCAGATCACAGAGAGAGGGACGACAACGATGAGCTGACGTACAAGGTAAAGAACGCAGCTGCTGTATTTTATTTTTATTTTTATTTTTTTATCAATATATTTATTGGTTTTTCCTTTTTTTTAACAGGAGCAAGAACAATACAACAAAACACAATATACATATACAAACTATACTGACCAAATAAACAAAAACAAGTGTTCACACAAAAATGCATACAAGTTAGCATGAAAAATTCCACAAAAGACCACAAATAAAAAAATAAAAAAAAAGGGGGGGAGTGGAGGGGGGGTTACAACTGCTGTATTTCTACTTGAAGGTGCAGTCAGTGATTCTGGAGAACGCTTGTTGTCAAAATCACATTTTTGTTTAAATTTGTGAATTTCTCCTCACAATCTGCTACTTTTCCGTACTGTGTGTGCGCTGAAAAACACTCCAGTTTTAACACCAAGCCTAGCCTCTGTAAATGGGCATGTTGCTAGCTACGGTGGGGGCCCCCTTTGTTTACATACCCTTTGTGAACATACCTTGTTTACAGAGCCTAGGTTGTCTATTAACCCATTGATGACGGCTGCTGCGCGATGCCACATTGGCTCTCCTGCCTGATGCTGCGTCGCGCAGCATTATTACTTTATCTAATTTTCATGGCATTCCCAGCATAGAATGCACTGTCATTGGTTCAAATACACATGAGGTGGGTTTTGTTGATTTTTTTAAGACCACGTGACCACCCAAAAGTTGTGTGGTTTGCCAAAAATCATGTCAATCAAAAAAATAAAAAATAAAAAAATAAAACAAAATAATTAAAAAAATACGCCAGCTATGTCGGCGACAGAACAGTTAGTGGCGTTTGGTGCGCAGAATCAAGGTCTACTATAGACTACTGACGAAAATCACACAACACATTGCATCTATTTATTAACAATATTTAATAATTTTCTAATTCAGCTCATTTTGACGATTTTTAGAAATATTTGTTGGTTTGTAAGCGCTAAGGAAGCATGTTTAAATAAAACCTGTGAACCTTAACTTTTAAATGTATTTTATTTCATGTTTCTATGTGCTACACAGGCTTAGATATTAAGGTTTTGGTAGACTTGACAATTCCTACTATTTTTTCAGAAAACCCTCAGGCATTAAGGACATGCATCCTAGATTGCCATAGTCATCAATGGGTTAACACCGGCTATTTTCTCAGCACACACGGTACAGACAGGTATAGCGGACGGTGAGGAGATATTCACTGATTTTGACAAATGGTTATTATGACGACAAGCATTCTCTAGAATCGCTGACTCCACCGTTAAAGGGACACTGTGTAATATGACATCATCAAGAAAGTTCTACAAAGTTCTAGAATGCAACGCTCCCTGGGTAACCCCACCCCTTTAGAATAATAACAGAAGCTACAGTGGCCTTCAAGGACAAGAACAATTCTAAATTTTAAACAATGCACCTGATGACATTCCAACTATGACACTTCCAAAATGGCGGTGACAAGGCCTTGGTCCAAAGTATGGAGAAATATGGACATATATGAGACCCTTTCTAAGGAAAAAAATAATAATTCTAAAAAAATATTATTAGCTATTATGCACTAAATTAAACGTACTTATGGATATTATAATTATTTTCTACAAAATCTGCTAGGAAATAAAACCCAAAATTCTACACAGATGGTGTTGGAGAATCTGCCCCCTTTGTGCTGTGTTTTAAGTATTTCCCCAGTCAACGTTAACGCTCTGTGTGCCTGTGTAACTTTTAGAAACAGCTGATGGAGAGCCTGCGTAAGAAGCTGGGCGTGTTGAGAGAGGCTCAGCGCGGACTGCAGGAAGACATCAGGGCCAACGCACAGCTGGGAGAGGAGGTAGGGACTAACTTTACTATATACAGGTGATACCTACTCGTATTATTAGAATATCATGGGAAATGAATTGGAACTGAGGCAAGAATTCATGCAAAAAGGGGCCCAGACCAAGTACTGAGTACATATGGATGATTATACTTTATAGAGGGGCTGACATTTCTGTATTTAAAATCCCTTTTATATTGATTTCATGTAATATTCCAATTTTCTGAGATTTTGAATTTGGGGTTTTCATAAGCTGTAAACCATAATCATCAACATTATAACAAATAAAGGCTTGAGATATCTCACTTTGCATGCAATGAGTCTATATGATATATTATTTTCACCTTTTAAGTTGAATTACTGAAATAAATGAACTTTTGCACGATATTCAAATTTTTCGAGTTTCACCTGTATAACCTCTGTACTCATCATAATGTTAAAAAACCGCATCCCCATTTTTTCCATCTCCACCTATGTCTTAGAGGACGAAAAAAACCACGACTTTACACAAATTTTTTAAGCATACTAAATCTGACCACAAGAAATGGAACACCCTTAATCTTTTTAGTTTTTTCTACCATACTTAATAGCACAAAAGTATGGGGGGGATTGGAACGCAGCCCATGGTCTCAGTCATCTAGTTGGATAGGGGTATATTTTTTATAAAATATGTAATGTAGTGCTTTTCATAAACCTATGTGTTTATATCGTTGTATATTGTTATCCTTTTAATGTTTAATCCCATGTGTGTCTTAGTAGGTTAGTAGTATGTATTGTTCTCACCTGCCCAGGGACTATACAGGTGGAAAATAGCAGTTTGCTAAAACCTGGTACAATGCATCTCTCCTTGCTCTAACCAAGGTTAAAGGAGCTGTAAGCAGAATGGTTCTTTTAGCTAACTTCCTGTCAGTTGCTGCAGTTAGCAGTCCCCTCGCTCGTCCCTACGTCACCACATTAATGCACTGCGGTCTTCAAGCAGCGAGTTATCTAGCATCATCTCAGATCCATAAGTGTGATGATATAAACCATCATAACAGACATTGGGAAGGATTTTTACCTGCTCCACCATTGTAGGCGCATAAACATTCACCCATCTGTTGCTCTGGCGTGCACCGGCATTGAGACCATGAGTGAGACCGGTGTCGGTTTTTAGTGTTCTCTCTTTAATCCCCCAAAAGTTTATTTGCCGATTACATGCAGAGCAGCTGACTGAGAGATCGGCTTTATGAAACGCGCACATCATGTAAGTGATCACTGTATGAATAAAGGGCGATGTAACACTTATATTAACATAAATAAACCGCTTACTGCACCTTTAATGTTTATGCTGTACATGTTCCCTGTTCAAATAAAGTCACATTACATCTCTAGGTGGAGAGCGGTTGAGAGCATGGTGGTGGCGGTGTTTAGTTGACATCCGGGTATTTCTAACCATACTAAATCTGACCACAAGAATTGGGACATCCTAAATCTTTTTTTCCCTACTATACTAAATAGCAATAGAAAGTATATGGGGGGATTGGTGTCAGTCATCTCCAGCTGTGTTTCTGGCCTCTTTTCCCCCAGGTTGAGAGCATGGTGGTGGGGGTGTGTAAGCCCAACGAGGTGGACAAGTTCCGCATGTTCATTGGAGACCTGGACAAGGTGGTGAGTTTGCTGCTGTCGCTGTCCGGCCGTCTGCTCCGAGTGGAGACCACACTGGACACACTGGACCCCGAGACAGAGCACCACGAGAGGGTGAGGACAGGCTTTGAAATAACATTATTCATACTCAAAGGTGTTGTTAATTGTCTGATTTATGATTGAATTCAACAAAGAACATTTCCCAGTGTACTAAGCCTGTCTATATCTGTCTCTCTCTCTCTCTCTCTCTCTGTCTCTCTCTCTCCCTCTCTGTCTCTCTCTCTCCCTCTCTGTCTCTCTCTCTCCCTCCTTTCTCACTCCCCCCTCTCAGTCTCTCTCCCTCCCTCCCTCCCTCTCTCTCTCTCTCTCTCTCGCTCTCTCTCCTTTTCTCTCTCTCCCTCCCTCCCTCCCTCCCTCTCTCTCTCTCTCTCTCACTCTCTCTCCTTTTCTCTCCCTCCCTCTCTCTCTCTCTGTCTCTCTCTCTCCCTCCCTCCCTCCCTCCCCCCTCTCTGTCTCTCTCTCGCTCTCTCTCGCTCTCTCTTGCTCTCTCTTGGTTTTAAATAACATTATTTAAAGGTGCTCTATGTAGTTTCAGAGGAGAGGGTTTTGTTTACACATACACAGAGCCTAAAGTTAGTCATCTTTAACGGCCATTATCTCAGCATTATTTTTTCAATACTCTGATCCAGAAGTCTCAACAAAACTTTCCATAATCATTCTTAGCACTATTCTGAGGGTTATCACTGAAGGATTTGTCTGATTTATATGATCAAATTCAACAAAGAACATTTCCAATTGTATTGAATGTGTTTCTCTGGCCTCTAGCTCCCCCTGCTGGAGAAGAAGTGCCAGTTGATGCGTCAGCTGTCCGAGGCCCAGGACCTGAAGGATCACGTGGACCGCAGAGAGCAGGCTGTGAGCCGGGTGCTGGCACGCTGCCTCTCCCCCGAGCAGCACCGAGACTACAGGTAACACACAGGCGCTTTGTGTGTGTGTGTGTGTGTGTGTGTGTGTGTGTGTGTGTGTGTGTGTGTGTGTGGTACAGAGACGACAGGTAACACACAGGCTCTTTGTGTGTGTGTGTGTGTGTGTGTGTGTGTGTGTGTGTGTGTGTGTGAGTGTGTGAGTGAGTGAGAGAGACCTCATGGTTACTGGGAGGAGGAACCAGAGACCTCATGGTTACTGGGAGGAACCAGAGACCTCATGGTTACTGGGAGGAGGAACCAGAGACCTCATGGTTACTGGGAGGAGGAACCAGAGACCTCGTGGTTACTGGGAGGAGGAACCAGAGACCTCGTGGTTACTGGGAGGAGGAACCAGAGACCTCATGGTTACTGGGAGGAACCAGAGACCTCATGGTTACTGGGAGGAGGAACCAGAGACCTCATGGTTACTGGTCATCCAACCTCTTTCCTCTAGGACATCCTACCACCCCCTTGTATAATGGGACAAGAACAGTAGTCCAATTAAATGGCCTAGTTGAGCTATGACTTTTTTTTCTTTACTTAACTGTGCATACTTTAATTTAATGTATTTCATTTAACCTGTATTTATACTCGAGAGATCAATTGAGGGGGGGGGGGCTCATTTGCAATGATGTTGAGTCAAACAAATGCAAAGCAAACACCACAATACATACACAATACACAATGCAAATACATCAAATACACAACAACTGATAAAGAGGAAAAAAAACTATTCAAACATTTAGACAGAGATGTAAAATGGTCTGGAATTCAAATGAAATGAGTAAAGCAGAATGTAGCCCAATTAAAAAATATACACATACTGACAATGCACCATGTTTTTTTTTTACTGTACATGTTTTAAAATAGTTTTTCTCTGTACATTTCCCTTCGTAGCCACTTTGTGAAGATGAAGGCTGCCTTGCTGGTGGAACAAAGGCAGCTGGAGGATAAGATTCGCCTGGGAGAGGAGCAGCTTCGCGGGCTGAGGGAGAGCCTTGGTCTGGGGCTGGGAATAGGCATCGGCATGGGCATGTCTATGGGCTATGGATGTTACTGAATATAGAAGGAAAAAGAAGAAAAAAAAAACACTTAACAACAATGACTACAGCAGGGAAAAGGAAGCAGGGGCGTGTCAGCAGTACAGAGCCCATCTGATTCTAGTCTTATGGATTTAAAGGAAGTTAGGAAAGATATGTTTTGCAGTGTTTCTTAAAGCTGGGGTGGAGGATTTGGGGAGAAAATGGCAGTTGGGATAGAGATTCGAATCCAAATACCTCAACCGCTCCACTTGTTCTCTTTGGTCCCTCCCCTATGGTCCCTCCCTGACACGCTCTACACCAACAAAGTCGTGCCAAAGTGGATAAACAGTCCCAACAGCCAATAAGAACAGAGAATCGGAGCCTCGCTCTGATTGGTCAAAGTGTACAGCTCATGTTAACTTTGACCAATCAGAAATCACATACCCCAGCTTTAAAGGAATAGTTTGATATTTTTTTGAAAATGTGTTTATTCACTTTTTTTTTTTATATAAACAAGTTACATAAAAAAAAAATATAGATACCACTGTAATGTCTGCCAACACCTCAACCCACTATTTGAAACTATACTATCTCAATTTTCTTGAAGTTTTTAGTCTTAAACTCAGCTGAGAAACTGTTACCTGGCTTCATATTTAGCTTTTATAAATGTCAAACTGTTTTTTTTGAGGATTGGCAAAGCAGTTGAAGTTTGTATAGTAGGCTCCTGTGGAAAACTTGACTTCAATACGCAAAGGGCAGAAAAGAGTCCAAAAAAAAGCCTACATTTAAAAAATAAATAGATAAAAGTACATATATATATATTTAGAAGAAGAAGAAAATTCAGCATGGACTCACAATAACTGTCAACTACAGACGTTAGAAATATATCCAACCATATCTTACAACCTTATCCCAAAAACTATGAACTGACATGATCAATT
Organism: Hyperoplus immaculatus; assembly: GCA_949357725.1. Taxonomy (NCBI): domain Eukaryota; kingdom Metazoa; phylum Chordata; class Actinopteri; order Uranoscopiformes; family Ammodytidae; genus Hyperoplus; species Hyperoplus immaculatus. The sequence continues at coordinate 2,599,865 of OX442371.1, forward strand.
CATTTGGACTAACACAACAACACTGACATCTTTAGCTTGATCACACAGAAGGTAAATAGGAGGATATTTGCCCCCTCCAAATTAAAAGCCTGCACTGTAAAGTAGAACGAATGTGACTGAATTTAGTTCATATTATGCGCCTGAAACAATGTACTGTAAAACCCAAACTAACGACACTATCTGCTTCCACCGTTCACACTATGTTGCAAAAGACATTTTCTGCCTAATGAATGTGTCACTGAGACGCTGCTTTTATTGTGTGTCTGTCTAGTGATGTGTGTGTGTGTGTGTGTGTGTGTGTGTGTGTGTGTGTGTTGTGGTGTGTGTGTGTGTGTGTGTATGTGTCCTTTTTTGTATTTAAATCTCCCTGTTCAGAGAATCGAAGGAGATTTTTTGTTTTTTTTTCTACGGTGCTTCACACTACAAGAAACTGTTTCCGTTAATAAAACACTAACGTCCTTATTACAATATTATTAACTACCTTCGGGACAGTCACTAACAACCTATGTGTATGTCATTTTGTTCTGTTCTTGTATTCATCTTGTTGCTGGCAGACTCCTTCCGTTCAGCGCCATATATACTGTGTTATAAAACGTTATATCGTCATATCATCAATTTTGAATTTTTCCATTTACTGAAATGTCCGTGGCTGTAATATGGGAGTTTGAGACTCCGTTTGCTTTCACTATTACAGTAACCGTTCATGTACAGACGCGATTGTTTATAATGTATATAATGATTTTGTTTTTTTTTGTTTTTTGTTTGTTAAATGACTGGAATCGGTTTGTACAAATAAAACATTGGTTATAAAATATGGACGATAAGACCGAAGAGAAAAGGCTTACTGTATATTTTGACAGTTTTGGTTGGGGAGAACTTTTTCAAATTGTTAACCGACATTTTTTCGTTTGTTTTTGTGCCGAAAAATCTCTTTGGTGTGTTGTCCCATATGACATTGGATTTATAAAGCATGAACTTATTCTCTTTGCTGTTGAGTTAATATGAGAAGATTGATGCAACTCTCATGTCTGTGTGGTTAGTTTAATCAAACGCTACAGCCTTAGCTTAGCATAAAGATAAAGGTCTTTTTAAATAATATAAAAAAAAAATCAAAAAACAACAAAAAGGTTAGTTAGCTGTTTAATCATTTTTCTTCATGTTAAGATAAGCTATAGCTAACCGGCTGATAGAATTAGTATATTGGTATTTAACGCACAGATGTGAGAGTTGTATCAATATCCGCATCCTAATCTCATCAAGCAAGCAAATAAGTGCATTTCTGTTTAAGAAAACTGGAGTAAAGATGAATAAATAAATGTGGATTGAAGTGCCAAAAACATATAGTTCTTTAACAGAGAGGGCAGAGTTTTGCTTCCTGCTTTGACATCTTGTGATTTGTGATTTTTTTGTTTTGCCAAAGTCTCCAAATGTTTAGCACCCTAAAAACATTGATTTTTTTTTCTTTACACATTTCAGCACGGCCTGTCTGAGTAAATCATATACAAATATAAGTAACTGAAGCTTGACAAGAGATGGGAAGGGATTTTGTCGGAGAAAATATGTATATTTTGGCTGTGAAGGGGTGGACTTGCTGTGCTTAAGTGAATATACAGACACCTTTATCACTTTTTTTTTTACTTAATCAGTTGTTTTTGGTAAGAAGCAGTACATCTGCAATTTAAAGTTTATTGAACATTTGAGAATATTTTTTGTTGATCTGATATGATTCCTGCTGTCTTAACCCCAGCCAAACCCTGAATTTAACATGTCCATATATGGCTCTGTATAGTCCATACTCTGTCTTGTACATATTACGTGTATTGTTGTACTATAACAGCTCTTTTCTAAGCCGACTGGAAACGTATTGACTTGACAAAAAAAGAAAAAAAAAAGAAAGAAAGTTGCTTGTTGGATGTGTAAGAGAGAATATTTCTTCTGTTCGCGTTTGCTTATGTCAATTTTGATTTATTACAAAACTTTTTCTTTTTTTTGTAATTGTAAAATGTATTACAATTTTTTTTTTTTTTGTAAAGTGCAAAAAACACTCGCAAAGTACCATAAATAATAATAATAGTATTTTAAACTATCGTCACGTCTCCTGTTGTGATTTATACCGTTCCTTGGTTAATCGGCTCTCTATGTTGTTTGAATGTGGTGGGCCGGTTAAAGGCAAATAGAGGCTGATGCTTATTGATGAATGGATTTCAAGTTCAAATGTATTTATATAGCACATTTAAAATAAAATAAAACATAGTTTACCGAAGTCCTTTACAGCTCAAAAAACTAATGGATACACACACAAACAAATATACAAGACAACACTAAAATATAAAAAAATATATGGGTATTGGTAGCCTACTTCTTTATTTTTATGTCATAAATAAGATAGATGGGGGCGCCCTTAGCTCAGTTGGTAGGGCGTCCCCCCCATGGGCCTCGGCCAGCAGCGGACCCGGGTTCGATTCCAGCCCGCGGTCGTTCTCTGCATGTCACTCCCCTCTCTGCCCCATTTCAACTCTGTCTCTACACTATCAATAAAGCATAAAAAATGCCAAACAAATAAAAAAAAATAAGATATATAACATAAAGATGTTACATTTTTTTAATTTGACTTTTTCCTACCATGAATATCTTTATAACTTCTTCCTTTTCCTCCATTTTATAATATTTTCTTGGACAGAAAGGGGCTTCGTATTTCATGCCAGAAAATGACAAAATAATGAATTGTTGGTGTTGGGGTGGGGGGGAAACCATAGGGAACTGCAAATATGTCCTACTTAATTTTTCAAAATCAAATCAAAAACCTGATAAAGCCGGTTTTAAAGTTTTGGTTTGAGAAATGTCTTTTTTGGGAGTGGGGGGGGGGGGGGGATTCCAAAACTGAACTAATGTAGCATTCCTCCTTTGGGATGACGGTAATATATTATTTTAGAAGATAACATGTGTGGATTCTTTCAACCTGAGTGGTACTTTGAATGTAGATTAGAGCTGTTTTGGAGCTATAGGGCCATTAATTACACATGAAAAGTAGACAGATTAAACCGTGGTTTAGGGGGACTACATGTGTTTCGCTCTGCTGTGGATATAAATAAAGAAAACAGCTGTCGTTAAAAGTGAAGAATTTGTGGGTTTTTTTTTTTTTTTGGGGGGGGGGGGGGGGCTCAGGGGGGAGTATGGGAGTAAATTCTTGTGCCCGGCCCAGATTTAAGCTCATGGGGCGTCAATGAGTTACTATAGAGAATAAAGTTACTAATTAGGTCAAAAGTATAAACAAGGTTTTAAAAATGATTTAGGAAACATGTAGTACAATAGGTTTATGTATTGCAGGGTCGCCTTAAAGGTGCACTGTGTAACTTTGGGAGTGTCAGAGAGAGAAGTGTACATTTTCTAAGCTAAATTCTCATAACTGAATAAACAAACTTTCCTCACAGGGAAATTGGATCTCTCTGGAACACTGTTTGAAGTTAGAAAGCTTCCTGAAAAGTTACTGTTTCACTGTTGTTGTTTTACAGCAGCAGGGCCCACAGTTTTGTGTACAAACATATTCTAGTCTTACGTTTGGTTCTAGGTTCCTCAGAATAGTTTTGGTTTGATTAATGATGATAGAATTATTTAATACTTAGAAGAATTACATGTATAGTAAATATGTTTTGTAAACTAACTGCAGGTTTTGCAAATGTAAACAACAAATCCAGCTCCCTAGAAACTGCATACTGTACCTTTAAATAAAATGGCTTGAATAAATGAGTTTATGTTGAAGAAATGAGAAGGAAGTGAAGAGAAACAGGCTGCAGTAAAGAGGACACACTGTGGGAGGCAGGACAGAGACATGTTTATGTTGGGCTGCAAAGATAAGAGTGGTGGAGAAAGAGAAGGAGAGAGAAGGATAGAGGGAGGGTGAGAGAGAGGAGGAAAGAGAAAGAGGGGGAGGGAGAGAGAGAGAGGGAGGGAGAGAGATAGACAGAGAGAGAGAGTAAGGGATAGGAAGAAAGAGGGGGGAGAGAGTGAGAGAGAGAGAGAGAGTAAGGGATAGGAAGAAAGAGGGGGGAGAGAGTGAGAGAGAGAGAGAGAGTAAGGGATAGGAAGAGAGAGGGGAGAGAGAGGAAGGGAGAAGAATGAGTGGGAGGTATATAGGGGGAGAAATGATGGAAAGGAGGGTGTGATAATAAATGAGAGCCACAGACATAAACCAGGATATCATGAAGACTTGAAGCTTTAAAACACTCATACCACACATTAGGTCAAATCCTGTATTTCAAAAGTATGTAAGAATTATCATAAAAATTCTGTGAAAGTGTGAAATGTAGAAGTGTGTGTTTAGTGTATTTGATGTTTGCGGATGAATCTTCATTCAGATTAAAAAGTATGAGAAAAAAATTTAAACCAAAATCACTGAATTGTTTTTAAGAGATGCATGATTATCACTGCAGAGGAGGGGAATGCAAACTAGTGAAGCTGGAAGTGCTCTGTGACATGTGGGCGTACTGCAGCAATAGTATTTATTAAATGTTACATTGCATTAAACCTGCAGTGTGTAGAATTGTGGGTTGTATTTCCTAGCAGATTTTGTAGAAAGTAATTATAATATCCATAAGTACATATAATTTAGTGCATAATAGCTGAAAAAAATGTTTTGAATTATTTTTTTTTTCCCTTAGAAAGGGTCTCATGTATGTCCATATTTCTGCATATTTTGGACCAAGGCCTAGTGCCGCCATCTTGAAAGTGTCATAGTTGGAATGTCATCAGGTGCATTGTCTAAAATTTAGAATTGTTCTTGTCCTTGAAGGCCACTGTAGCTTCTGTTATTATTCGAAAGGGTTAGGGTTACCCAGGGAGTGTTGCGTTCTAGAACTTTGTAGAACTTTATTGATGATGTCATATTACACACTGCACCTTTAATGGAAATTCGCAGAAAAGTACCTTGAATTTGTACATCAGTCTTGTAGTTCTGATAAATAACCACAAGGCGTCGCCCTTTAATAGTTTTTTTTATAGAATTGCAATGGCCCAAGTGCACATGAGATAACGATAACAAACATGACACACATCAGATAGATTAAATTGCCTTGTCGTGTTGTTGTCAGAAGGCCTAGATAGCCTACTCTGTATAGGTTCTCTTTTTAGTCCTATTCTTAATTCTTATTATGTAGGCTACCTTTATTTTTATCTAACCCTACGTTGATTTATGTTTATGCAGTTTAGTTAAGATTAAAAAATGGTATCTTCAACATGTATAACAATAATTTATGTTTTCAAGATGTAGTGGTAAGACTCCAGTTTGGCACAGACTGTAGGTTGAGCACATTTGGGCATTATTATATGAACATTGATGACCGATGAGTCGAACTGCTCCACTGACCTACTTGGAGAAGCATCGATAGCTCTCGACTCGACTGGTTTTCCTGGCGCGTCAAGTTAAATGTTTTAAGGGCAGTCCAACCAGAAACTGAGCGATTTTACTTTTAAATAATTAAAACTGCGCAATTTGACGTCACGCAGAGGCAGACACGATTTAACACGATGCAAAGAACAAAGTTGTAAATGGCAAATCGTGTTAAAATGAAGTAAAATCATTAGGACAATCCGTTGGTAGCGAATGCAGCAATGATGTTGTTCAGTGGGATTAACCAGCTAGCTAAACGGAAGTTGCGGTGAACGTTCTTGAGCTTTACAGTTTAAAGTGGGCCAAAACAACATGCACTGCGGGATCATACTGCACAATTTCATTATTTTGGCTATCTAATCGAGATAATGGCCTAGTTTGGTGGCCGTTAGCGCTCCTACATCGTTTTAAATTGCTCGTTTTCTTGTCTTTTTTGGGGGAGACGTGAAGTGTACATTGGCTACTGTTGACATTTGCAGTCTACAGCAGGAGACGTCGCCGCGGCGGGGCGAAAAAAAGAAAATCCGAATCACAAGACGAGACTTTCTTCAAGGAGCAGGGCGGCTACGTTTATAATTCCCCCTAAGGTAAAGTCTTGGCCTCAAGTTAAGCTTATTACGTCTGTATTTTAGTTGAAGAATACGTGTTTTTGAAGCGGTCCAGACGCTGTAAATTAATTAATGTTTAGCCGAAGTAAGCTCAACGGTTATTTTTTTTGTCTCAGTTGGTTTGACAGGGCAGTAACGGCTGAGCGCGAGGCGAGCTAGACTAATAATCTGATATTTTTTTCTCCTCGTTTTCTTGAGGCGTTTATTCCGCTGGCTTCAGGTGTAACCCATAGTAACCACAGAGTCGCAAAAGAAAAAGCAAAAAAAAATCAAGCGGAAATGATTGCTTAATAAACTTCCATGTAACTGCAGATGCACTGTCATTACGCTCTACTGCGAGCTGTGGGGTGACAGAGTAGGACAATGTTTGAGTTTTGGGCTAGCTCGTATCGAAAATTTACAGCAGGCGACATTAACCGAGGTAACACGTACTTGCTAAGGCTACATCCACACTGTAGCTAGTATGTTTAGACCTACAACTCCGTGTTTGACATGTTTGTGTTTGTAAACAGGATTGCAAAGGATGGAAAACGCAGGCGACTATCGCACCGGGAGCTTCGATGGCCTTCATCACCCTAGCGACGATGATGATGACGACATGGTGGACATTGCAGGGGCCACACTGGACTTTTCCTCCACGGATGACGACCCCCCTCTCAACTCAGGTTGGTAACTAACTAACCAGCGCTCATACTGTTAGTTTGAAGGCAAAGGGTTCAGTTAAAGTATGACAATTAAGCATGGAAACATAGTAGGCTAAATAGAAACATTTGCCGGGAAAGTATGTTAAAAAAAAATGGCCATTAAAACATTGGTGAGCTCAAGTGATACAAAGAAATGCAATGAGGACATTTAGGACATTTATGAGTCATGGAAACTCACTAATTAGGCTAATGTTATGGCAACATCAAAGGATTGGATAAACGCCAGCTTGTAGTCTTTAAATCCCCTATAATCGCTGTCTGCTCGATGTCTGAAAAAAAGTAATTATTGAAAGTTCTCCCTAAAGAGTTGTTTGTCTTCTATTTTATTAATAGTTTTGTAAATGTCGTGTGTTTGGCAGTGTGGAAGTGTTCAGTATTTATCATGTCAGAAAACTTGAGCAATAAGTAGGTGACGAGCTAAATGAGCCTCATTTCCATGGTCCAGCAGTGTGTGTCAGTTACATTGTCTTCTGATAAGGGATATCTCTGTGTGTGTGTGTGTGTGTGTGTGTGTGTGTGTGTGTGTGTGTGTGTGTAAGTAAGTGACTGAGTGTCGAGTGTCACATGACTTCAGTGAGTCGCAGTCATACATCTGAATAATCAATTACACATGGCATGCCTTTTTCTGCTCTCTCTGTCTGTCACACACACACACACACACACACACACACACACACACACACACACACACACACACACACACACACACACACACACACACACACACACACACACACACTGTGGGAACTTGATTTTACTTCATTTTGGTTTGAGACCACGTCAGAACATGAAAACAATCATTAAATTGAGTTATAGCGCACACAGTGTTTGTGTGAGAAGCTTGTGGGTGAGTTGACTGAGTTGACATCTGAACCACACACTTCTCATTACCGGAAAATAACCTTCTACGCACAGAGAAAAGATTTATATGTTAATTAATAACTGATGGTGCCTTCGCTGACGTCATTGTGTCGTCACTGTAAGACCTTAGCAGTGCCCTTTGAAGGGGCCTTACTTACTTACTACAGCTTTGAATTGCTACTTTTTTTTTTTTCTAAGATTATTTTTTGGAATTTTCAAGCTTTATTAGACAGTACAGAGTTGAAATAGAGAGAGAGAGAGAGAGAGAGAGAGAGAGAGAGAGAGAGAGGATGACCTGCAGTAAAGGTCCACGGGTTGGATTTTAACCCGCGACCACTGCAATGAAGGCCAGAGCCAAATGAATTACTACTTTTGAATTGAACTATGGCTTAACTTTGAATGGCCTTGTGTCTGAATTGTGCTATACAAATAAACTTGCCTTGCCTTACGTTGCCTTACAGCTAACCAGAGCAGAATTCTAACAAAAATGTCTAAAGTAGCCTAATAATGGAAACATGAAACATATATGATAGGGAGGTTGTTTGCATTGTTATTGTGAGAGACAAGTTTATGTTTTTGAATGTGCGCAGCTACTGACAAGATCTAACAGAGTCATTAGCCTCGTTTGAGATGTCGCCATCTTGCTAAGACCTGCGCAATTATGACGCTCGGCTTGCTGAGCGCACACCATTTTTGCAGCATTTTTGTTGTGCGCTCAGCAAGAAGCGCGTCAAAGTTGCGCAAGTCTGAGCAAGACGGCTCCAAGTCGAACGAGGCTACTGTTATTGATTTTAAAAAAACCCTGCTGCAATGCATTCTGGTCAATTTGTGCTGTGGAGAAGTTGAAATCTTACGAAAAAGCTCTCCTCAAAGTAATTCTTATTCAAAAACAGCAGCAGAAGAGTTATTCTTCTTTCAAAAGGAGCCAAAGCAATACATACACCAGCATGATAACATGTTTTGAAGGCTATGCCAATGTCAGCCCCGTATATGTAAACCAACTGGTAACTGCTGACATCATTTATCACATTATCTTTATGGGTATTTTCTTCCCCCGTCAAAACAAAAAAGTTATCCAGGCAAAATGCTGTTGCACTGTCTGTTCTTCTAGTGGTTTGTATGCACATATCTTGAGTCAAAATCATTTCTGACATCTTTTTTAAAGATTATTTTTTGGCATTTTTCAAGCTCTATTAGGCAGTGCAGAGCCGAAATGGGGAGACAGAGAGAGAGGGGGAGAGAGAGAGAGAGAGGGGGGGGACGACCTGTAGTAAAGGTCCACGGGTTGGATTTGAACCCGCGACCACTGCAACGAAGGCCGGAGCCAATATGGTGCGCGCTCTATCCACTACGCCACCGGAGCGCCCCGAGTTTTAGTTTATTAAGATTTTGTAAGTTTAACTTTAGTAGTGCTTCCTTGTTCTTTAATATATCTTCCTGATTTTATACTTAAGTTTGTGCGTCATCATTTTTTCCAGCACATTTGAAGAAATTGCATAAACATTCACTAGTGTAATGGGAAGTGTGCTATCGGATATTGTAATTTTCTTCAATTAACATTAAAGGTGCAGTATACAGTTTCAGAGGAGGGGGATTTGTTTACATTCGCAGAGCCTGCAGTTAGTTGACAAAAACATATTTACTCTACATGTAATTGTTAATATTGAATAATTTTATATAATCATAAATCAAAACGAAACTGGTTTGATGCCACCTGGCTGCAACCAAATATATAAGACTGGAATATGTTTGTAAACCAAACTGTGGGCCCTGCTGCTGTAAAGAACAGTACGTTTTAGGTTGCTTTCCAACAAAAAAATGTTCCAGGGATTTAATATTTCTGCGGGTAAAGCTTGTTAAGTTAGATATGAGAATATATGTTAGACATTTTTCAGTTCTCTGACACACCCACAGTGGATTTTGATTTCAGTATATTGTCTGCCTGGATACTACTGATAGCATTATGACGTCACCACCACCACTAGTTGAAACAGAAAGATAAGACAGTTGCCAACAGGAAGGAAGTTTGTCTGAAAGGGTCGCGCTTTTCGCTCTGGCTGCAGCTTCTGTTGAATCCAACCAAATGTTTTCCACTTTGTCAGCTTTACATTTTATTTTTATAGTGAGTCAGTGAGTGTGTGTAGAAGTGATCTGACAACCGTGCATTTTTAAATTACACAGTGGTTTTGTGTTAGAAAATCATAACTTGCGTGTGTGTGTGTGTGTGTGTGTGTGACTCTATCAGCGCAGTTGCCATGTTTCCATCTGACGTCTCTTTCCCGTTTGTCCTCAGACTGATTTGTATAATTGTGAGTCAGATTTCAATTTTTTTTTGATTTAAATTTTTTTTGGCATTTTTTTATGCTTTATTGATAGTGTAGAGACAGAGTTGAAATGGGGCAGAGAGGGGAGTGACATGCAGAGAACGACCGCGGGCTGGAATCGAACCCGGGTCCGCTGCTGGCCGAAGCCCATGGGGGTGGGGGACGCCCTACCAACTGAGCTAAGGGCGCCCCCGTGATTCAAAATTATTTCATCACAAAACATGTTAATAAACTACAGACATTAACTAACAAACCCTCTGGTTTCTTCAGGCTTCAGCATATTCAAATTATATATTGTGTTAAAAATGCCTAGACAGGGCGCTCCGGTGGTGTAGTGGATAGAGCGCTTTTACCATATCAGCTCCGGCCTTCGTTGCAGTGGTTGCAGGTTTAAATCCGACCCGGGGACCTTTACTGCAGGTCATTCTCTCTCTCTCTCTCTCTCTCTCTCTCTCTCTCTCTCTCTCTCGCTCTCTCTCGCTCTCTCGCTCTCATATTATCACATTATATATTGTTTTAAAAATGCCTTCAGTACATGGATGATAAATATTGATCGGTATGGAAAAATGCATGAGATAAATTAGTTTTTGTTGCATTATCGCCCAGCCCCAGCCCTGTGTGACCCTTTAGATTCATTTCATCTCCGCTTGTATTTTACTTCCTGCCTTTTTCAGTCATTCCAATCCAACCCTTCCTCCCTTTCTTCCCCTCTGGAGACCGTCGAAAAGTGCACACGGTTGGGTTCCCTTACTGCTCATTAACGCACACTTGAACTCGTTGCCAAGCAGCAAGTCTTCTTTAAAGGCCATAATCTTAGTGCCGTCTTAATGTCTTTAGCCTTGTAGGAAAGGAAACGTTTGCTCAGGGACTAATTAACTTCCAATGTTTGCAGACGGGTTGATAGTCCAAACGCTGGCTTGGGGATGGATATCAAGGCACTTCACTCACTTTGTTAACTTTTGGGCGTGTCAGAGAAGTGAAACATTTTCTAAGGTATATTCTCATAACTGAATAAACAAACTTTCCTCACAGGAAAATGTAGATCCCTGGAACACTGTTTGAAGTTAGAAAAGCTTCCTGAAAAGTTACTGTTGTTGTTTACAGCAGCAGGGCCCACAGTTTGGTTCGCAAACATATTCTAGTCTTCACTTGGTTCCAGGTTCCTCATAATAATTTAGTTTTGATTTATGATGATAGAATTATTCAAAACTAAGAATTACATGAGGAGTTGTGTTTTGTGAACTAACCACAGTCTCTGCAAATGTAAACAAAGGCCCCTCCCCTGGAACTGCATAGTGCACCTTTAACAACCTGCGAGTAAGGAAGGACTTCTTGAGCCAGGCAGTAACACTACAAATGCCCCTAACAAAGTGCATTTACACTGTTAAGCACTGTGTTTGTTATTATTTCAGTGTGATTTTCATTCCTCCATCCAATACGGTGTGAAGCGTTTTGTGTCTTATCAAACTAAAGATCGCCTTTCCCATGAAATCCTTTGCTTTCTAGGGAAGTGAGCATGTAACTGCTTGTCCTCGCTTTGTGTGGCCTTAGCTGCCTCTACGTATATCATTTTTGTTCTGCTGTAGTTCCTGTGTGAGCATATACCCATGACAAAGGCATTTAGAAAAACTATCTAAAAATAGCATTCTTTGTACTGATGGTGTCGTTTGCTGTTACGTGTAATTAATGATCATCAGAGGAAAAATGAGTGTTTTTAAGAAATATTTAAAAGTTCTCAAAAAATCTCAAAACAGGCCTAAAGTTTTGAATGTCCATATCATTTTCTTTAAAAACTACTTGAACTCGGGGCGCTCCGGTGGCGTAGTGGATAGAGCGCGTACCATATTGGCTCTTGCCTTCGTTGCAGTGGTCGCGGGTTCGAGTCCGACCCGTGGACCTTTACTGCATGTCATCCCCACCCCTCTCTCTCTCTCTCTGTCTCCCCATTTCAACTCTGTACTATCTAATAAAGCTTGAAAATGCCAAAAAAATAATCTTTAAAAAAAACCTACTTGAACTAAATCTTCATCTACAAGCGTTGACTCTTGAAACCACTTGACTCCCATTCATTGTATTAAGATGGAAGGCTAAGGAGCTTCGGCCAATAATACGTCTTGTTTTTCCGGCCCCCTTTTGAATGAGGTAGAAGTGTATTCATTTGAATGAATAGACAACTGTTAAGTCTCCAAAATCTACTTCACAAAACCTGGAGGGAAAACAAAGTGGACCATATCCAACTTTGAAGACAGGAAAAAGTCCCACAAAAACCACATTAGGAAATAACTGGAAGAGAGGGAAATCCTCAAGCAAGTTGTACAGTACTACAGTATATGTTTTACACAAATTTCATATCAAAGCACTAGTAAATTATATTTAATGGCTCAGACTGTACACTGGCTGCCAAGTTACGTGTATTTTCTTGTTTTATGAGGTAGCGTTTAATGTTTTCTTGGATAGGTTGATTGGATTCTATAAATTGACCATAGGTGTGAATGTGAGTGTGAATGGTTGTCTGTCCCTATATGTGGCCCTGCGATGGACTGGCGAACTGTCCAGGGTGTACCCTGCCCTCGCCCAATGCAGCTGGGATTGGCTCCAGCCCCCCCCCGCGACCCCTAACGGGACAAGCGGTAGAAGATGGATGGATGGATGGTTCGCCTATTAACATTGCTCTTCTTATTGCCAAGTAATTCATTCAATTAAATCCACGCTTCTTCCTTAATATCCAGTGTTGTCCAAATGAAGAATACATTTTTTGCAAATAGTGTTTTTATGGCTCGTTAAAATAACATTACATCCTAAAAGTCCTGCTGCTCTATATGCGGTGGACTTTATATCAGGCAGGTTGTAAACAAGATGTAATGATTGACAGGGAATGAGTCACAGATTTGGCTGTAACAGTGCCACTGCCTGTGTGGAGTTTTTTTTTCCCCCCACTTTTATTTTAATCACAATATTTACTCCGCAACATGTGGCCAGTGGGTATAAAACAGGACAGAAAATAGTTTGAAAACATGTGTTATTTGCAGACATATATTTCAAAGATACCTAGTCGTATTTAACAACATGATATATTGTGAAATAATCTCTATTCAATAATCAATGCCTGGCTTTTTACTATGCCTTCAGTTCAATGCACCTTGAATGGCCTTGTGTCTGAATTGTGCTATATAAATAAATGCCTTCAATACGGGGGCTGAATTAGTGACCTCAGTAACAAAAGGCTCTTATACAGGAAGTATTTTGCTCTCAAACAGAACCTCCTCATCAGCATAAAGAAAGATTAAAGGTCTAATCATCAGTGGCGATAACAATGACTCATCATGACTCACAGGTATTAAAGGTAAGCCGGTGAGCTAGATTATGATCACTCTAGGGCTGCCTGCCACTTGTCTGTGTGAGTTTGGTAGTGTAGCTAAATAACACCGTTTGCTTTACATAGCGCTTTCGCTATGTTTTAATGCACTTAAAAGGTACAGTATGTAGTTTCTTGAGAGGGCGATTTGTTTACATTTGCATAGCCTGCAGTTAATTTGCAAAACATATTTACTTTACATGTAACTAAGTATTGAATAATTCTATCGTCATAAATCGGAACGAAATTATTTTGAGGCACCTGGAACCAAATGTAAGACTAGAATACGTTTTTCAAACCAAACTGTGGGCCCTGCTGCTGTAAACAACAACAGTGAAACAGTAACTTTTCAGGAAGCTTTCTAACTTCAAACAGTGTTCCAGGGATCACATTTCCCTGTGAAGAAAGTGTGTTTATTTAGTCTATTTATGAGAATATACCTTAGATAGAAAATGTTCACTTCTCTGACACACCCAAAGTTACACAGTGTACCTTTAATGTTTAATTGAACTAGTGGCTTTTGAATGGTAAAGTAGCTCCCAGTCCAACTATATATGAATGTGAGAGAGGCAACAGGAAGAATATGTGATCCCAGCAAATCCCTCTTTTCCTTGTTGGGATGAAGGAGGAATTCCTACTACAACAGAAGCAAAGCCGTGACTGATTGACAGCTGGTTATGAACTTCACGGCAATTCAAAATGGCCCCCGGATGACCTTTTACCTCCTTGGCCAACTTTATGCAAAATGATTTTTTTTGGATTGTACAGAGGAGAGAGAGAGAGAGAGAGAGAGAGAGAGAGAGGGGGGGGGGGGGATGACCTGCAGTAAAGGTCCACGGGTCGGATTCGAACCAGCGACCACTGCAACGAAGGCCGGAGCCAATATGGTACACGCTCTATCCACTACGCCACCGGAGCACCCCAAATGTACAGCTGAATTTGATCTGAAAAAATATCTTATCAAATAACTAGGAAATGAGACTGAAGCATGTTATTAATTAGTCGATGCCACATTTCAGGAGTTGACACATAATGCTACACAGTTACAGTACATACGGAAAGTATTCACAGTGCTTCACTTTTTTTTTTCTTTTTTTTTTTAACCTTTATTTATACAGGTAAATCCCATTGAGACTGAAGACTCTTTTACAAGGGAGACCTGTTTTCCTTTCCCACGTTACCATTCACACACACATTCATACACCGATAGCAGGCTAACTATTGACATTCACAGTTACAGGCTGGAATAACGCTGGATTAAACACACTTTTTCCCCTCAAAATTCGACACATAAAACCCCATAATGACAACTTAAAAAAAGATTGTTTGAGATCTTAGCAAATGTATTAAAAATAAAAAACAAAAATTAGGGATGGCCATTTAGAATTTTTTCTTTAACCGGTTACCAACAAGAATTAACGGTTATTAACCGGTTAAACGTTAAGATTTAATGTAGCCTATTTATAGTGAAATACCTGAAGCATTATAGCAGGGCTCCCGACCTTCTTTGTTCCAAGGACCGGCATATTCAATTAAAAACTATTCAGGGACCAGTCGCCAATGTAAATGCATTTTGACAGTTTACTTTCTTACATCCGGTTCAGCGATACCAAAATAAGAGTCCGGATTTGAGAGAAATTAAGATGATTTAATTTTTTTTTAACCGTTTCACCTTTAGTATTAACCGGTTAAAGATCTTCTTAACGGTTAACGGTTAACAGGTTAACCATGGTCATCCCTAACGAAAATATAATGTACTAAAGTATTCTCTGAAAAAGTGAAGCGCTGTGAATACTTACTGTATGCACTGAAGCAAAGTACTAAGGATCACGCATACTGATTCGTGTATTATACATTATATTAATACGTTTTCGTTTTACAGATGCCTGGGCAATTTATGAAATCATGAGTAGGGCTACAACATTTCTTCTGTAGTTTTCCATTTTAGTTTGGTTTAGCCCAACAAAACCACAATGAAAGGAAATTCAGACTCAGTAAAAAAATCTTCAGAATTGTTCCTTTTCCTGTGAAGTGTCGAAAACTCTGTGTTGTTATGAGACATGTTTTTTTTTTTTTTAAGATATTTTTTGGGCATTTTTATGTTTTATTGATAGTGCAGAGAGACAGAGGTGAAATGGGGCAGAGAGGGGAGTGACATGCAGAGAATGACCGCGGGCTGGAATCGAACCCGGGTCTGCTGCTTGGCCCGGCCCGGGGGGGGATGGGGGCGCCCTACCAACTGAGCTAAGGGCGCCCCCATGAGACATGAAATTTAATTGAACAGAACACATTCCTTCTTTATTAAATTTCTTCTGGTACACTCGATATGATTTTAAAGTCTTGAGTCTCGACATTGGCACGTTCTAGAAATGCATGTTCACAGGGGTCATATGAGAAGCTAGTCCCCATGACAACTAGGCCTTAGAAGTTAAAGGTCTAGACTTCACTGGAGAGAGTGTGTGTGACTGTCTTTTTGGCAGCCTTTTTCGTGTGTGTGTGTGTGTGTGTGTGTGTGTGTGTGTGTGTGTGTGTGTAACAGTAATTCTGTATTGATGCCTTAGCGTGTGTATGTCTTGGCATGTCCTATGACCACGATATGTTGAATTTTCCAGAGTTTTCTTTAAAGAATCAAGGGGTTGACTGTGTGTGTGTTGATATTCAGTAATGTAAGATTATAGTCTGTTGTGTCACTTCTGGACACACACGGAGCCAATGCTGAGCTCAGCATGACTAGCTTCAGTTCCGTGTGTGTGTGTGTGTGGGTGTGTGTGTGTGTGGGTGTGTGTGTGTGTGGGTGTGTGGCTGACCCATTTCCTGAGAAGTGGTAATACTGGATCAGTTAGCAGCACTGCGCAACACTGAAATGGAGCTGGGATTGTTTAGCTTTTTACAGTTTCAAGTTTCAAATGATATCCTTGTGTGTTTTGGTCTTAAACAGAGACTCTCAGTTGTCTGTCAGCATGCCTAGGTCCATGTAAAAAGCCCTAAATCCCATGAACTGTATTTGAGCCCTTTAAAAATGTCTTAAATACGACTTTGACGGGTCTCAAAATGAGTTTTGGTTCAGAAGTCTCACTTTTAAATGTGTTTATGGGGAAATAAAATGTATTGATCAAACTATTTAAAAAAAAATATATATATGAATTCAACATACAGGAGTATATTAAAGAATTTATTTTTAATGTGTATCAATTAATTTTCCTCTTAACCATTTTTTTCTTGTAATATTCAATCTGATTATCTTTTGGATAGGCTAACCAAAAGAGCCTTGAAGCATTTTATATACAAAAGCACTCCACCCTCCTAGAATGAACTGGAATGAAAGTTAAATTGTCCCTGCGTTCCAAATCACATACTTTTTCTTTTTTACTACACTACATACTAAAGTACAGAAAAGTTTTAGGGCCACAGACACGAGAGGAAAAAAAATCAGATAAGGAAGGTTTATTTTCATTATGTTGAGAAATGTCAAGAATAAAGAC
>OX442371.1:2616784-2676784 GCA_949357725.1 Hyperoplus immaculatus
GGATTTTTTTTATCTTAAGATATTTTTTTTAGGTGTTTTTACCTTTTTTTATAGACAGTTGGAAGGAGAGAGTACAGAGTGGAAATGGGGAGAGAGAGAGAGAGAGAGAGAGAGAGATGACATGCAGTAAAGGTCCATGGGTCGGATTTGAACCCACGACCACTGCAACAAGGACTTAAAGGTGCAGTGTGTAATATGACATCATCAAGAAAGTTCTACAAAGTTCTAGAATGCAACGCTCCCTGGGTAACCCCAACCCTTTAGAATAATAGCAGAAGCTACAGTGGCCTTCAAGGACAAGAACAATTCAAAATTATAAACAATGCACCTGATGAAATTCCAACCATGACGCTTCCAAAATGGCGTCGCCCAGGCCTTGGTCCATGGTATGGAGAAATATGGACATATAAGAGACCCTTTCTAAGGAAAAAATAAATAAATCTTAAAAAAAAATTCAGCTATTATGCACTAAATTAAATGTACTTATGGATATTATGATTACTTTCTACAAAATCTGCTATGAAAAAAATCCCAAAATTCTACACACTGCAGGTTTAAGTATATTTAGTAAAAGGGGCATCAACAAGAATGTAGGCCTACTTCTGCCACACAATTTAGGGAACACTACTTTAGATTACCCTGTGTGTGTGTGTGTGTGTGTGTGTGTGTGTGTGTGTGTGTGTGTGTGTGTGTGTGTGTACCATAGACTGAATATAAAAGAGGTGTTTACATAGCATATGCCCTGGAGGTTAAAGCTGTCATTCTTGACTCAGCGTCTCCCGGCCGACAACGAGTCAAAGCTTGTTCTCTGGCCACATAATCTCTGTGAGAAGGCAGTTCAGACACAGCAGCAGAAGATGTGTGTGTGTGTGTGTGTGTGTGTGTGTGTGTGTGTGTGGTGTGTGTGTGTTTAGCCTACATGACATGTCTGTGTGTCCATTACTCAACTTTTCCATGTTAATGTATGTTTGTGTGTGTCAGGGAATGTATGTGTACTGTTTGTGTGTGAGTGAGTGAGGGTATGTGAGTGTGTTTGTAGTCTATCGGGCGTGTGAGTGTGTGTGTGTATCAGGGAATGTGTGTGTGTGTGTGAGTGTGTTTGTAGTCTATCGAGTGTGTGTGTGTGTGTGTGTGTGTGTGTGTGTGTGTGCGCGTTTTAGGGAATGTGTGTGTGTGCGCGTTTTAGGGAATGTGTGTGTGTGTGTGTATCAGGTAATGTGTGTGTGTGAGGGAATGTGAGTGCATTGTAGCCAGCCTAGTATTGGCTCAGTCGGTGTATTCTTGTGTTTGGTTCCAGTTGCCGCGGCTTCACATGGGGCTCCGGTTACCGACCTGCTCGCTGCCTTCTGCGTTCTCACACCTCAAGCTCACACAGGTTGCTAGGCTACTTCCGCATTCTATCGGCTAGTCATCTTTCCCACAAAAAAAATAAAAATATGTATTTAATTCCTCAATTTTTTATTATTGTTATTTTTTTAAGATATTTTTTGGGCATTTTTATGCTTTATTGATAGTGCAGAGAGACAAGAGTTGAAATGGGGCGGAGAGGGGAGTGACATGCAGAGAACGACCGCGGGCGGGAATCAAACCTGGGTCTGCTGCTGCTGGGCCCCGTGGGGGGGACGCCCTACCAACTGAGCTAAGGGCGCCCCTCCTCCATTTTTTTTTTTTTTTTTTAAATAACTGGTTTGATTACCATCTGCATTGTTCATTAATCTCCAAACTATGTTGGCAACTACTACAGTTTTTCCTTTGCTACTCTCTCGTATCATATCAGTCATCCTTCGTTCCCAGGCCCAAGCTGCCTTTTGTCTGTGTGCGCATTACGACGCCGCGAAAACATTTCGATGCGGTAATGGGCCAAACCAAGGTGTCACCCTACACCTAAACAGTGTCAAATCTCTTACCTTAGTCTGTGTGTGTGTGTGTGTGTGTGTGTGTGTGTGTGCGTGCGCGCAAGAAAGAATGCAAAGAGGTGACGTGTGTGTTGTCCCGAGGGCTGGACAGAATGAGCAAATATTTAGGAGCAAGCAAAGCACCGTCACAATGTGGATGTGTTTGTGTTTGAAGGAATGCAACTCGATCCGCCCTGTCGGCTTCACCTGAGGTAACGAGGTGGCGGTTGGTTCCCACAGCTTCACTCGCAGCTCGCCCGGTCTCTGGCGCTGCTCAGGTAACACACCAATAATCCCACACTGGCATCTCACTATCTACCTAATACAGGTGAAACTCATATAATTAGAATATCGTGGAAAATGAATTGGAATTGAGGCAAGAATTCATGCAAAAGGGGCCCAAAGCAAGTACTGAGTACATATGGATGATTATACTTTATAGAGGGCCGACATTTCTGTATTAAAAATCCCTTTTTTTATTGATTTCATGTAATATTCAAATTTTCTGAGATTTTGAATTTGGGGTTTTCATAAACTCTAAGCCATAATAATCAAAAGTATAACTAATAAAGGCTTGACATAGCCTATCTCACTTTGCATGTAATGAGTCTAAATATTATAATTTTTTCTCCTTTTTAAGTCGAATTACTGAAAATAAATGAACTTTTGCACGATATTCTAATTTTTCGAGTTTCACCTGTATGTCCCAAGCTCCTAGAGGATTTCTAGTGGTCGTTTTAAGCCTCATGGGTGCGCTTTAATTGCAGTATAATTGTGTCAGGTAAATACACAGTTGGTCATAGGACTAAATATTAAAGGTGCACTGTGTAGTTTAAGTGGAGGGGGATCTGTTTACATTTCTAGAGCCTGCAGTCAGTTTACAAAACCTTTTATTCTACATGTAATTCGTAGTATTGAATAATTCTAGCATTGTAAACCAAAACTCAATTATTTTGAGGAACCTGGCTGGAACCAAACGTAAGACTAGATTATTTTTGTAAACCAAACTGTGGGCCCTGCTGCTGTAAACAACAATGGCAAAACAGAATATACCGTAGAAAAATCTTCACTTCTCTCACGCATCCAAAGTTCCACAGTGCACCTTTAAAGGCCTTTCTCAGTCCTATAGGCCTATTCACTCTGATTTTATCTCTGTTTTGATCGCCACCACCAACTCCCGAAGACAATAGCTCACTGTTACGTTTGACCTCTAAAATGTTCCAGGAAGTTCCCTATAGCTTGACATTGGTAGAGCGGAGTGTGTAGCCTACAGTCAACCAATCAACAGCTTTTCTTGTTGACAGTTATGACAACACTGATGACAGGTGTGAGATTTGAATCAAAACAAAACGGTACATTTTGGGGGGCACACACTCCTTACGGGAACTGCCGACTCCATTGATAATTCTCTGTGGGTTTGTCACTACAAGCGACCCCTTTCACTTTACATGTGATCCGTTGTTATTATAAAATATTCATTTCAAGTAGTTTGAACCTGTTCTGTGTGTGTGTGTGTGTGTGTGTGTGTGTGTGTGTGTGTGTGTGTGTGTGTGTGTGTGTGTGTGTGTGTGTGCGCAATCGATTGCAAAAATAAACAGATTGCAACCGCCCAAAAGTTATGAGCCAATCTGATAACAGTCAACTTTTTCTTGGCCTTTTTTTTTAGTAGTTAATTCAAATAACATGTAAAAGTGAAAAGTCATTTCTTGGTTAGACTGAAAATGGTTGCACCAAGTCAAGTCACATGCAATAAAATCTACTGGATGGATGGAAACATATAGGTGTAGATTTTGGGTTATATGTCCCCCCCTAATATTTAGAAGAGGTCCATTTGTCCACCTTAAAAAAATATGAAAGACTATTACTTTCTCCCCAAAATAGGTTTAAATAAATAAAATTTCTGGGGTCGAAATATATGGTAAATAGACTCCACTTATATAGCGCTTTTCCCTGGTTTTTCACAGACTCAAAGCGCTTTACATTGTTTTGTACACATTCACCCATTCACACACACATTCATACACCGATAGCAGCAGCAGCAGCTACCACGCAGGGTGCAAGCTAACTATTGGGAGCAATTTGGCCCAGGGACACTTCGACATGTGGCAGGTAGGCGGGGGATCGAACCTCTGACCCTATGAGCTCACAGGGCCATATGGTTGGGAGTTGTTGATCAAACTAAACGTCGTGATCGAATCCAGAGAAAGGGAGGATTTGGAAAGAAAACGTATAGAGGGCCAACACATACTCTGGAAGAAATCTGCTATATTAAATTAAATTTACTGCTGTGTGTGTGTGTGTGTGTGTGTGTGTGTGTGTGTCTGTGTGTGTGTGTCTGTGTCTGTGTCTGTGTCTGTGTCTGTGTCTGTGTCTGTGTGTGTGAGAGAGAGGTCTTTCTGGTGGTTTTGGTTTGAACCCCCAAAAATCTTCACGTCCTATTGGGAACCTGACTCTCAAGAGCTTGAGGGCGACGTCCATTCTTTTGGTGTGGTGGCAATCGCTGACCTCCGTAACACACACACACACACACACACACACACACACACACACACACACACACACACACACACACACACACACACACACACACACACACACACACACACACAATATATATATGGTCGAAATCATATTGGCCTTCACCCAACCAACAAGCTGAATGGCAGTGCAGTAATTTTGGACGCTTGAAAGTATAGGCCTATATTTGCTTGAGGTCATGAATTGGGACGTGGCCAATTCTCTGTCCCAAAGCTGCAATACAATCCTATTTCTGAAGTCTCTATAACTTCATGCAACACATGCCAGACGTTTAGCGCACTCAGCTATTTCACAGACCCTTTTATCTTCACCCCCCGTCCCCCCCGTGTGGGTTCATATTGTTTAAGAGCTCTCCTACCATTAGCCAAACCCATTGAAAGAGGTAATATAAGCCTTCACTAAATTATTGGCTTGTTATATTTTTCAGCTATTGTATATTTTTTGTACTTTTGGCTTAGTATTATAAGTTTTTCTGTATGGGTTTTGTCCAAAATTTTCTTTCTTTTTCATGCAAAGTAATTTGATTCCATTGCTTTTTTTTATCACCCTTTCCTAATAGATTGCAGGTTATGAAATTTGATACGAATATAGATTTTATGTAAGTAAAAATCCCCCCTCGCCCCCCCCATGGACCTCGGCCAGCAGCGGACCCGGGTTCGATTCCAGCCCGCGGTCGTTCTCTGCATGTCACTCCCCTCTCTGCCCCATTTCAACTCTGTCTCTACACTATCAATAAAGCATAAAAATAAAAAAAATATCTTAAAAAAAACAAGTGTGTTCTAAGTAATTTCTGTAGTCCAGCATTAAACGGTCTACTTAACAATCAAACTCTCACAACCGTTAGTGCAGCAAACGGTAGCCTTTAGCTAAGCATTAGCTAACAAAGTACCCACTATATCACAGGTATTTGGATTGTTGTGTGTGTACTTGTATCTGTTCCTGTATGAAAGAATGACATTTCATACTGGTTGCACCTGAACCCAGAAAGGCTGGAAGGTTGGACATGTGAAACAATGAGGTGCATTGTGTTTCAAACGGTAACATGTGTAGCCTACAGTTTGTGTTTTTCCCTATTTCCATAGTCTATTGAGCCAATCTTCAAAATGCATACGGAGCAAGCGCCGGCCCCCGCCAAGATAATGGTGATTTCTGGTATGTAAATGATATGAGTTTAAAACCCTCCTTGTGTTATTATGAAACAGAAGAGGCCGATTTTATAGAAAGATTATGAATCTGGGACCGGCTTATGGTATATTTTAAATAAAAGAGCTTCCCTGAAAAGTTTGACCGGGATGTGCGCCAAGGCCAAAAATAAATCGCATTGCGCACTTACTCTGACCAGAAAAGAATAACATCTGTAGCCTATAGTGTAATGCAATCCAGTGCAAATAAACCTTAAAGGTGCTCCGAGGAACTTCCAGTTTGTGTTAATTCTTGCACCCCCTTTTGGACAAAAGCGGTAGTGTTTTTACTACGCCAGCTGTTGTTCCTGGGTGAGCGTATACCCCATGACAAAGGCATAAAGAAAACTATATAAAAATAGCATTCTTTGCACTGAGAGCCTCGCTCTGATTGGTCAAAGTGTACCGCTCATGTTCATTTTGACCAATCAGAAATCACATACCCCAGCTTTAATTAAGTTCACATGTGGGAACTACTGTATTGTTCCGAGGTGTAAGGCCTACTCAGCCATAAAAAAAGTAATTGGAGTCGGTTGTTTGGATTTTTCTTGTAAGAACGTGAGTTATTAAATTAATATTTCCATTTATAGTCAGAAAGGTGTTTTGAGTTATTATGTTCTCTGCTCATGTTCTAGTCGTGTGGGGTCCTCCAGACTCCATTACCCAACGATGTGATACTTGGTCCAGTCTGCTACGATAATGAAAATCACCTGCCTGCCTGTGCTGGGATTGTTCAAGGAAGAGAAAGCTTTGAAGCCTGTGTCACTAAGATAGGACAACAGGGAGCCTGGGCCCTGCAATGTCTGGCTTGAACTTGTATGGCTATAGTGGCCTCAAATAGAATTTCATCCAATTACTTGCAGATATTCAGTCCCCAAAGGTCTAGTTGGATTAACCAACCTTTTAAAAAGGACCAAGGGCCTCAGCCAGCAGCGGACCTGGGTTCGATTCTGCATGTCACTCCCCTCTCTGCCCCATTTCAACGCTGTCTCTACACTATCAATAAAGCATAAAAATGCAAAAAAAAAAAAAAAAGGACTATCCCATCTTAAATGTAAACATGAGTTAGACTTTGAGTCCCTAATACTGCACTATGGCATCAGCATTAACACATTACAAATGAGACATTATGTGTAGGCACAACAATACACACCTGTTTACAGAGCCTAGGCTGTGTGTTAACACTGGATTCTTAGGTGGCAGATCGTGAGGAGATATTCACTCAGTTTGACAAAGTGATTTTGACATCAAGTGATTTTATTCTCCTCCAATTTTTGGCCAATGAACTGCCACTGCAGACTGTGAAATCGCCTGTTTCTGCATCTTAGTCCAAACACTGTTGAACTGTTATGAACACACACACACACACACACACACACACACACACACACACACACACACACTGTTGAGATACAGTTACAAGAACAACCCGTTGGGCTTTAGTTTACCACATACATCGGTCACGCCTGTCACATACTAAACGAACACTACGCCATTATGACTGACCACTGCATTTGCACATTTTCCACACACATTTAAAATCTTTCGAAACACAAAGCCCCGCATTCATAATGTAATAACTGTCCATCGACGTATTGACAAGAAGTTTAATCGTACTTGAGTTGAACCCACGTCTAGTCTACACTGTAGCAGCCGTATGCCGTGCGTTGCATATTTTTTCATATTTTTTGATTACATTATCTCAAAAAGACGTGGAAACGAACCTTTCCATTTCGTGGTCTAGATTGCTATCAGGAGTAACCTCATGTCAAGTTTGTTTTCGTACCCGACGCTATACGCTAGAGGAATTATACTTATCGATCCTCATTCCAGGTCTGCATGTTATTAAACCCTTTCCAAAACCCTTCACAAAGTGTGTTTCAGTAACCCGACCGATGTCCAGGTGAAATTTTAACCGAAGGATTATTACACTTGTCATTCATTGACTTCCAAACTTTGCCCATGTTTCCATCTCAGTTGATGTTTGAAGGGGCACTGTGTAATATGACATCATCAAGAAAGTTCTAGAATGCAACGCTCCCTGGGTAACCCCACCCCTTTTGAATAATAACAGAAGCTACGGTGGCCTTCAAGGACAAGAACAATTCTAAATTGTAAACAATGCACCTGATGACATTCTAAAAACATGGATTCCTCCATAAGATTTGCCTGCTCAATGTACAAAATATAATATTAATATTTCTAATTCTCCGCTCAGGAGGATAATTCAGATTATTGGCAGAGGTGATTGTACACCAATGAGGACATATTTATGAATGAGGATATTGATTTATGTTAATAAATTACTTAAAATGTTACACAGTGTCCCTTTAATATTTTGAAGTTTTCCATATAATCTTTTGAAAGAGTTGCGTTGCTTGTTACACACCCTCTGATGTATTATAAAGAGAGAATTTTAAGCTTTTCTTAAAGAGGACCTATTATACTACTTTTCTGGTCTTAATTTCTTGTTTTACACTGCTATAGAGCAACCTGACACGAATCACATCACAAAAAACTATGTAGATTTTCGGGAAGCTCTTTCTCTTATTTTGGCGATCCAGCACGTCCTGTCAACACTTGAGTGTGTGTGCTTCGGCAATCTCCGCTCCCTCCGCCTGTGCATCGGCCATCTCCGCTACCCTCCCCCCCCTCCTGCAAACCCCACTCCGTTGTGATTGGTTACCTTCCTTCCGGAACACTTTCAGTGGCGGGAAGCGCGAGCATGGACCTATAAGGGCGCGAGGCAGACGCGAACAGGGAAGTGACAGCATTACCATACATGGAAACATCCGCGTGGTGAAGTCACAAAGTTTTATGCGACGGCACAAATTATGAAAGGGTAGACCGCTTTGAACACGTGACTTCTCGACTGGCTAGAATAGTGTTTAGTGCTCGGCACAGACACCCCAGACGGTCAGCAGGGAATACGTCGAAATGCATGTAAGTCATTATTTGATAATTTAGTATGGTTAAGCATGACTATGAATCATCATAACAACGTTTATAGGTCATAAAAGTCAAAAAGCATCATAGGTCCTCTTTAAAGGTTTTGAAATTGGGAAGGATTTTTACCTGCTCCGCCATTGTAGGCGCATAAAGA
Source organism: Hyperoplus immaculatus (assembly GCA_949357725.1). Taxonomy (NCBI): domain Eukaryota; kingdom Metazoa; phylum Chordata; class Actinopteri; order Uranoscopiformes; family Ammodytidae; genus Hyperoplus; species Hyperoplus immaculatus. The sequence continues at coordinate 2,625,502 of OX442371.1, forward strand.
TTCCCCCATCTGTCGCTCTGCTCGTGCACCGGCAGTGAGACGGGTGCCGGTTTGTAGCGTTCTCTCTTCTGATTGGATATTTCAGGTTGTGGGATTCCAGAAAAGTTTATTTGTGACGATTAAATGCAGAGTGGAGTGACTGAGAGACCTGTGTTATGAAGCGGGCACACTATATAAGTGATCACTGTATGAATATAGAGCGATTTAACACGTATATGCACATATAACATAAATATATTGCTCATTTCACCTTTCACCTTAAAAGTCTCATGTTTGGGGCGCTCCAGTGGCGTAGTGGATAGAGCGCGTACCATATTGGCTCCGGCCTTCGTTGCAGTGGTCGCGGGTTCGAGTGCGACCCGTGGACCATTACTGCAGGTCATCCCCCCTCTCTCTCTCTCTGTCTCCCCATTTCAACTCTGTACTGTCTAATAAAGCTTGAAAATGCCAAAAAATAATCAAAAAGTTTCATGTTTACCAGCGTAAAAGAGTGAGCTTTGGGTGCCTTCATTTTCCAGTCGTCTGTAACATTTGTATGTGAAAAAGCATTTTCTCATTCTCCACGGTTGGTTTTCTCCCTGCTTCCTGTGACAAAAGCCTTTTGTGTGCCCACCAGGGCTGCTTTAAAGACCTTATCAAAGGCCTAATACTGTTTGTTGCTTTACCGCAGGAATAACTGCATTGTCTAGGTGCCCTGCAAGGTATTCTGATAGCACCACTCCCACTGATTTAGACATTCCCATTTCCAATGGCCGGTAATCGGGGCAGCAAGGTTTAAACAGGAGTATTGTTCTCCTTGAAGTAAGTGTGTGTGTGTGTGTTCTTCTACAACTATTTTTGTGAGAACCAATTTAATTTTTTAAGACCTTAAGAGTGAGGACATTTTGGCCGGTTCTCACTTTGGGACAACAGGGGCTGTTTGAGGGTTAACACTAGGTTTTGAGGTGGAGGTATTAATAAGGTTTAGGTCACAGTTAGGTTAAAGGTTAGGGTCAGGCATTTAGTTTTGATAGCGCTAGGCCAGGGAATGCATTATGTCAATGAATGTCCTCACAAGTATCACTGCACAAAGCTGTGTGTGTGTGTGTGTGTGTGTGTGTGTGTGTGTGTGTGTGTGTGTGTGTGTGTGTGTGTGTGTGTGTGTGTGTGTGTGTGTGTGTGTGTGTGTGTGTGTGTGTGTGTGTGTGTGTGTGTGTGTGTGTGTGTGTCATGTTGAGCTTGTCTGGCACTTAGTCTCTTCAGGATGTTTTGGGTGTTACGGTGTGTTTGTGTGTGTGTGTTTGTGTGTGATGTTGAAAGTCTGTGTGAGTTCGTTTTAAAACTAATTTCCTGGCTAGTTCTTAGGAAAACAGAGAGAATGTTGGGTAATATACAGGACGGCAGCACTGTTGATATGAAGGGTGTGTGGCAGCCCTATGATGGATGTGTGTGTGTGTGTGTGTGTTAAAAAGGGAGACGGAGGAAAAAGCGAATACAGATGCAGAGAATGCTGATATGGAGATAACTTCAGAATGTACTATACAGTAGGTGTGTGTGTGTGTGTGTGTGTGTGTGTGTGTGTGTGTGTGTGTGTGTGTGTCAGGAAGGGTGGTACTCTACTTGGGGGGGGGGGGTTGAGGGTCCAGGTTACACAAACCAATAGGTCTTTTGTTAGCACTCCTATAAAAACCCGGCGGGTCAGAGAAATGCAGATTAAGTGATAAATATGACCGATGGCTCATTCGCCCATTTATCATAAAGTCTGTCTGGGAACGAATCCTTTGTCTCAGCTCTTTTAAATTGAGTCTGAAGACTTTTCTGTTTCCATTTTAACCTGTACTTTAAATTTAATTTATTTGTTCTACTTCTATTCATTCACTTTTCTAATGTGTTTTATGTATTCTAATCTTGCCCCTGTGAAGCACTTTGAATGGCCTTGTGTCTGAATTGTGCTATAGAAATAAACTTGCCTTGCCTTTGTTTCAGCAGAGCGTTTTTATTAAAGCAGTCTTGCGGTGTTTTTCGGAGGTTATAATAATGTTAAAATAAATACACTACATCTTGCTGAACTCTAAACACCATCTCCAGAACATTTCCTTTAGTGTTTCGTAAGCAAGGGAGTGAATACATTTTTACATAGCTCATCTCATACACTAAGGCCATTACACAAAGTACCAGACATAAAAGCATACAAAAGATATGAAAAAGAAAGATAAAGGTAACATGCTCTGAGGACAATAATACATACAATACAATACAATTGAATTTCAAGTTAATCTGGAAGTCCTAATGCAATGAGGAGCAGTTAGTTGAAAGCGGAGGTAAAAATGATACTTCTTATGCCTATTTTTTAAAAGATGCTAGATTTGGGGCATGTCTAATAGATAGATTTCAAAATGTGACATACAAACATTTTGGCCTTCATGCAATCTAAGCTCTTCCTTGTTACAGATCATGTTTAATTAGTTTTTCAGAGTCCGATGTTATCAGTGAAGACACACACACACACACACACACACACACACACACACACACACACACACATTCTAAACCTTTCTGCAGGTTAATTAAACTACAAAGAGACACAAACAGACAAGAGACAGACACTGTTGCTTTGTCAAGGATATTCGATCCACAGCGTCACATGAACCGACTCTATTTTTCAGTTAATTTTTTCCACTTGGTTTAAATTATGTTTTGTCCACTTCTAAAGAAATTTATTAAAAAATAATTACATTCTTTATTAAACCTTTATTTAAAGGTGCTACGAGGAACTTTTGAATATTTCTGAAACGGTCTCATTTTTTTCTCTGATGATCATAAATTACATTTAACAGCAAACGAGACCATCAGTGCAAAGAATGCTATTTTTATATAGTTTTTTCTTAATGCCTTTGTCATGGGTATACGCTCACCCAGGAACAACAGCTGGCGTACTAAAAACACTACTGCTTTTGTCCAAAGGGGGCGCACGAATGAAAATAAAATTCACACAAAGTTCCTTGGAGCACCTTTAACCAGGTTAAGTCCCGTTAGGATTAAGAATCTCTTTTTCAAGGGAGACCTCCAGGCCAAGACACAGGCAGCAGCAACTGGTAAACATTTCCAGACAAAATACATTTCCTTAAACACACACACACACTCACGCACACACACACACACTCACTCACTCACTCACTCACTCACTCACTCACTCACTCACTCACTCACTCACTCACACGCACAAACACAAGGAATAAGTCTGAAAAATGATATAGCCAAAAGCATGGAAACAAGTCTCTCTTTACGATGTTGGAAGTCACCAGAATAGTTTTGTCTATTCTCATTTAGCATTTTACTTTTGCCCCTCGATGTCTTAAACCTGCCTTAAAGTGCACGGTTTTGGTGTATTGTAAATGGTCAAACATCGGTACAACATTAACTAAAGCCAGAGCTAGATATGAACTGAAATTGAACCTCAGATGTACTGTATAGCTTCAAATGTTTTGGTATTTCTAACCCAATAAAAATCTGGTGTTTTAGTGCCTGGTCGGGCCATAAAAGCCCTGATGATGTATTGGCATCAGGTGTGACCGTAGCCAAGCGCCCTTATATCTTTAGCCATATACCCTTTGAATGTACAGTGTGTGTGTGTGTGTGTGTGTGTGTGTGTGTGTGTGTGTGTGTGTGTGTGTGTGCATAACAATGAAAACCATATTTACCATGGGATTTCACTATAGAAGAATGCCTTTGTTGTTCCTGGGTTTTATATTTGCTTTGCCCTCTTTTCATTGCAAACTCTTTCCCTTACAGTTTTGCCAATTTTTCCACGATTCAGCTGTGATTTAGTGTTCATATCATATCCAAATCAAAAGTAACATACAATTGTATTTATTTATTTACTTACATCAACTTAAAGGTGCAGTGTGTAATATGACATCATCAAGAAAGTTCTACAAAGTTCTAGAATGCAACGCTCCCTGGGTAACCCCAACCCTTTCGAATAATAACAGAAGCTACAGTGGCCTTCAAGGACAAGAACAATTCTAAATTTTAAACAATGCACCTGATGACATTCCAACTATGACACTTTCAAGATGGCGGCACTAGGCCTTGGTCCAAAATATGCAGAAATATGGACATATATGAGACCCTTTCTAAGGGAAAAAATAATAATAAAAAAAATAAATCAGCTATTATGCACTAAATTAAATGTACTTATGGATATTATAATTACTTTCTACAAAATCTGCTAGGAAATAAAACCCACAATTCTACACACTGCAGCTTTAAAGGTGGAGTCGGTGTTTCTGGGGAACACTTGTTGTCAAAATCACTTTTTTGTTAAAATCTGTGAATATCTCCTCACGATCCACTACCTGTCTGTACTGTGTGTGTGCGCTGGAAGAAAAAAGTCCAGTGTTAATACACAGCCTATAGGCTCTGTAAACGGGTATAATACCATCTATTGTGCCCCCCCTGCCCCCTCCCCCCCTTTGTTTTCATACCAGTTTACAGAGCCCACAAGAGTTCCTCATATACTTCCTTTCAGTTTCAGTTTCATTGTTTTAGTTTTGTCTCTCGTAATCTCACCAATCTATACTTTGACAGCTACACACACACACACACACACACACTCTCACTCACTCACTCACTCACTCACACACACACACACACACACACACACACACACACACACACACACACACACACACACACACACACACACACACACAAAGAATATGTCTGTAAAATGATATAGCTAAAAGCATGAAACAAGTCTCTCTTTAGTTATTTAATGATGTTGGAAGTTACCAGGATAGTACATATACAGTATTTCATATTGTAGTATTATATCATGGGTGTTTGAGATTATTGGCACAACACGTTGACACCTGGGCCTGGCTACACACTGGTGTTATTTAAACCACTACACACGCGTTCAGGGCATCGGTCCAGATACACACAGTTGCAGGTTTAGATCTTTCCTTTGACACAAAACAGAATCTGATCTGTAGAAACGTTAGTGTTGGGTTAGTGTATGTCCGCCTCTATCTCTGATGCGTTCTACAGTTGTTGTTGTTTTGTTTTTTTTTAAGTTTTTTTTTGGCATTTTCAAGCTTTATTGGATAGAACAGAGTTGAAATGGGGAGAGAGAGAGAGAGAGCGGGGATGACCTATAGTAAAGGTCCACGGGTCGGATTTGAACCCGCGACCACTGCAACGAAGGCCGGAGCCAATATGGTACACGCTCTATCCACTACGCCACCGGAGCGCCCCCAACAGTTGGAAGTTAAACATTTCAATGTTATTGGACTATATTACTAGCCTGGCTCCGCCCGCCTACCTACTTCCGCTCAATTTTCATTTCACTTCAGTAGTCAGTCTGGGTCTGCGGTGTTTTCGCGGGTTTTCTCTTTAACCGGTCCAATCAGCGAACAGAGGAAGTGGCTGAGAACGATGACGTCGAAGTCGCAAGCCAGTTTCAGTTGAATGCTGCGTTCCTTTATACTCGGAACTCGGAAATGTCCGACTTGGTAGTTCCGAGTTCCGACCTGTCTGTGTTCCAGTGCATCTGCTCGGGAAAGTATGGACGCCTAAAACCTTTCTCATCCAAATAACTAAACGTTAGGCTCTAGCACGTTACCGTTGCCAGGTACCGGTAGATCCATAGACTACAATATGTAGTGAAGTCGGAAATTTCCGAGTTCCCTGTACAACTGGAACGCACCGTCAGAAGCCGGCTCATGACACACGTGACGACCAAACGTGATGCGATTGGTTGGCTAATCCAGAGCGGCACTGGGCAGATCCAACAGTTTTAAACTTCAACAGACATCCGCCTCCAAGTGAGTGAACGTTTGCCAATAGCACAGTTCCAGACCTTCTGTACAAATGAAATTAAGTACGATGGTCTGGTTGGACCGGGCTACTATATTACAAGACCTTTCTTAAACTTTTTGTAAATTTTTCAAAACATTTAAATTTTTATTCAAGGAAGTTAACATCTACGATCCCAGGACTGTTTGCTGTAAAAAGTTCCATTTCTGTGTGGCCAAATATCGTGTTTAAATTGCCATTATAAAATATGCCTCACTAAATTAGTTGATTGACAATTATATAGACCTGTAAAATCGGAGAAAAACAACCCAGAGTTCTTAAGGTTTAAGACTTATATTAATTTTATTTTTTCGGGGTGGTATTTACGACATTATGTCAAGGATGTATTACTCACTGGCATTTTGACATCTGGTTCGAATGGTTCTGAAATTCAATACACATTTCACGGACCTAATTGGGCTCCAAATTCATTCCCAAACAATAAAAACAAAATTGGCGTTATATCCTCTTATCTAGTTTTATTCTATAATATAACATTTATATGTTTATTAATAGGATTTCGCCTCGAATTCTTCATTGGTTTAAGCTGTTGGGAGGTTTACAATGTACTAAAAAGAAAAAAGAAATTGTGTTCATATTATTAACGGTAAAAATGGAGAAAAAAAATACTTCCAATTTTATGGCTGCACTTACTCACGCTTGCACGAGATCGTTATTACCAGGAGAACCCTCTGTCTTAACACAATGCTGGCGCGGGCAATTTGTTCTGGGATTTGTACTCGACAAATTACAGACGCTAGTGGATTCCCTAAAGCTTTGAAACACCTGAAACAGTCTTCTGCAATTATCTACAAATCACCCTCACGTCCCTAGATGGTTAAAATTCCTGCTTGAGTGTTGAGCGTGACGCCTTTCCAAAGCGGTTCTGGATTAATTTATTTAAACCGACGCAAATTGACTAAAAACACCTTTTGTTATTTCAGTGGCATGGGGGAGCAGTTGTAGGTAGGGAAAACACACGTACTGTACACGTGCTGGTGTGTGTGTGTGTGTGTGTGTGTGTGTGTGTGTGTGTGTGTGTGTGTGTGTGTGTGATCGTGGTGCCAAAGACTCTTAATTTGAAACAGCGTCTGTATATAGTCCATCACAGCTCAGTTCCAGAGGCTGGGTCCCAACAAATACTGTATACATTTTCATTTTAAATTGTAAAAATTCTCTAAATGATACAAGAAATCATTTGTTTTTATTCCATCAGTCGATATACAGAACTTCAATACAATAGAATTAACAAAGGCAAAAAAATCACTCTTCTCACTATTTTTTGGTATTGTATGACCCAGATTTTATTCAATTGCAACTCTAAAGGCCTTTGCACACCGGCCGCGTTGTATTCGTGCGATTAATTCCCGTCAAAAATAATTATCGAACGTATATAGAGTCAATACAAGCTTGCATATCAGCGTAGTTATTTCGCCTCGGCTTTGGGTCTGTGAAAAACCAGGGGAAAGCGCTATATATAAGTGGAGTACATTTACCATATACAATGTACAGCTACATTTTATCAGCCATCTTAAACAGTTCAACTTTAGCTGTTAGGACATCCTAGCCCATCAAACTTAAACAGAGGTTTTGTGTGATGTACTTCCAGTGGAAATATACAGTTATGTTCAGGAAGCCGCACCATTCTTCACAATATAAAAACGCAGCGTGCATCTTGGATGGGCTCTTGAAAGAAAAAGAACACATGGAAAACTCTCTCGCTGTTTTATGAGGTATAATAACGTTTAAGATTTCAAAAACGCTTCATGGTAACTGCACAGTATCTTTCATCAGGTTGGAACGGACGGCGAATGATAGACAATGTGTGTCTAGGTCTAGTCGCGGTTGGGAAATTTTATAATGCGGAAAAAACTGTAGAAAAGGGAGTTCAAGAAGGTCCAAGACCACAAGCAATACAACCACATAAGTCATAATAACCCAGCTATAGAGTAGATAGATTCAATAATACGGACCGATCTGCCAAGCTCAACAGTATCGGGCTGTTTTCATCCCCGGGAAAAGTAATTGATCAAGTGGACCTCATGCGAGGGACCGCGGACAAAGTGTTAGTTTCGCATTTCAGTGCCCACACAAAATGTTCTGTGCTAAATGGACTCCACTTACTAAATATAGCGCTTTTTCCCTGGTTTTTCACAGACCCAAAGCGGTTTAAATAGTTTTTTTTTTCAGTCACCCAATCAATCACACACACTATTCACTTAACGTGCAGAAATATGGAGCCATGGGGGCGCCCTTAGCTCAGTTGGTAGGGTGCCCCCACCCCCCCCGGGCCGGGCCCTTCAGCAGACACGGGTTCGATTCCCGCCCGCGGTCGTTCTCTTCATGTCACTCCCCTCTCTGCCCCATTTCTCCTCTGTCTCTACACTGTCAATAAAGCATAAAAATGTCCAAAAAATATATTTAAAAACTATTGATTAAAACTCTCTACTAATATCTTTTCCCTGATTCTTTTACCCCTGATTTTATGACAGTTCAATAACGTCTGTCATTATTCCTCAAAATACAGCATTTTCATTTAGATATCTCCTAATATTGAGATGATGTGCAACGCTTTTGGCTTATTGTTTATTTGTGTAGAAGTGTGAACAAAGGAGCATCTGTAGCCAAGGCCTTTTTTTTATTCATAACAGAGAGTGAACTGTTGCTGAGAGCTGAAGGGGTGCCACATATTAAAAACATCTTAACGCCAGAATCCTATTTAACCAACCAGCGGGTTCTCTCTCTCTCTCTCTCCCCCTCCCTCCCTCCCTCCCTCCCTCTCCCCCTCCCTCCCCCCTCTCTCTCTTTCTCTCTCCCCCTCTCTCTCTCTCTCCCTCCCTCCCTCCCTCCCTCCCTCTCTCTCTCTCTCTCTCTCTCTCCCTCTCTCTCTCTCTCTCTCTCCCTCCCTCCCTCTCTCTCGTTCCTTGAAAGAATCACAACAAAACAAAACAAATAGTCTCAATAGAATATATATATTATTTATTTATTTTACTGTGAGGTACTTTTTGAATCCCTGGAGGTATTTCTCTCCTTGGCCTGTTGCTACAAAGAAAAGGGTCAAAGTTCATGGATGGACTGCGTAACCCAGAAATTGTCGAGCGCTTTCTCTGTCAAGCAAACATCTAAAGGTTAACATAACTTGGTACAGGAGTTTCCAAAAACATTTTGGAAGAATTAGCCCTGAAAATAAAGCAGTGTGTATACTTGGTTTAGGATTGTCTATGAGTTGTGGGCAGCTCCACTTGAGTGTGAATTCCACCTGTAAACATCTCCTAACTGGCCAATATTTCACAAAAGATTTTTTTTTTTTAAACCCACCCACGGCCGTGCACTAGTTTCAGTTGAAGTCAGAAGTCGGCGCATGACATAGCCTACGTCACGACCAAACGTTATGCGATTGGGTTGGCAGATCCAGAGTGGCACTTGGCAGATCTAATAGTTTTAAACTACAACAGACGCCCGCCTTCAAGTGAGTTTACGTTTGTCAATTGAGCGATTCCAGACCTTCTGTACAAATGAAATGAAGTACGATGGTCTGGTAGGACCAGGCTTGCCTATGCCTGCAGTAAAATGCAGATTTCATCGCCACATTGGCTACACTGTAAATCTCCACACACACACACATGGGCAAAAGTTCAGAATATTTAGTTTATTTTCTTAGCAACAACTTGCTACACACATGTTCACAGCTTACAAAAAACTGTCCAGTACAAACGCAAACACGCCTCTCAAGACACATTCAACAATGTGTGTGTGTGTGTGTGTGTGTGTGTGTGTGTGTGTGTGTGTGTGTGTTATCATCAAAATAATTTGTTTTGGTTGGAGTGCAAGAGAATGAAAGGATTTTTGAAGTTTCGCCCAATAGGAACGTGACCATGTGCATATCCACCTATTGAAACAACGCAGCGCAAAACAGCATCAAACACAAAACTATTTTTATGTGTTTTGCAGAGAGAAACAAAAGGCATGTATTGTGTTTTCATAACTTCACTAACAACCCATAACTTAACCAGGAACCACAGCGCTAGACTGATGTCACCTTAGAAAAGTGTGTGTGTGTGTGTGTGTGTGAGTGTGAGTTTGTCTCTGTGTGTGTGTGTGTGTGTGTGTAAATCCTTATAACACGGTGCTTATAAATCCTGCGTTCTGACTGGTTAATCGCGTCATTCTACTGTTTAAAGATAATTCACTGTTGCTACGTGTAACAGACTGTTGCTACGGTCTGGACCTACTAACATTGTTTTTTTGATGGATCCCTTCCTGCCATAACAATCCACCGATACACATTCTACATTAACAGTTACACACTACTCCTTTAAGACAACAATGGAATACTTTTTCAACATGACTTTGAATGTATATGTAGAGAGAGCAGGGAACACAGGAGTCATGGTTAATGTCTGATAGGACTCCAGGCAAGTTACTGTTAGTAAGTTTGGCTAAATAGTTACATAGTTACCGTTGCTATTGAAGAAATTCCGGCCTTGGCAGACTACTTTTTTTTGTAGCCTAATGTGTGCAATAAAAGTGTTTCTAAACCTAAAAAAAATTAATTTAATTCGATATTCGATTTATTCAGTGATTAGCCGTGCAATATGCGTGATAATGTACTGCAAACAGGTCAGTATAGAGATAATAGACCCACACAGAGCCCCATGCAAAGCAGAGCCTTTATTTCTGTATAGTGACCCCCTTTATACATTATCCCCGAACTTCTCAGGGAAAATAAATTGAAATGTCCCGTACACAAACACTGAAATCTCTGTGTATGTGTACGTTTGTTTGATCCCCATTTTTACGAATTGTCCCATGTCAAACGAGCCCTTTTGAAAAAACATGTCTTGTTAGCACACACACACACACACCTACACACACACGCACACACACTGACTGGTAGCCTATCTGACAACTACCAGATGGCACAGGGAGGCGAGACAGTGTGGATAAATGAACGTTTGTTGGAGTGTGTTTGTGTCTTTACTCTGGTTGATGTGACACCGGATGATATGTGTGTCTGGGGAGAGCAGGCTGTGTGTGTGTGTGTGTGTGTGTGTGTGTGTGCGCAGGGGTTGAGTCAGTGCTGGCCGGTGCATGGTTTATGTCTGGATACATTCTGTCTCACTCCCTCTCCATAACTTTCTTTATGTGCATCTGTGTCTTGTTACTATAAATGTGCCCCGGGATTTCCCATACAATTTCCCACCCATTTTTCTGTCGATTAAATGTATTTGCACAATATGTGTGTTTTAAGCTTTCATATAAAACCATTGTGTGAAATAGTTGGATGGGGTGTGGGGCATCATGCAGGCCTATCACAGTTTCCAAGTGACCAGCGGGCTATATTGGAGATAGCCCTATCTGTTTTGTGTGTCTGAAAGTACAACTTGACCTTGATTTTAAAGCTGCTCCGAGGAACTTTTCAGTTTGTGTTAATTCTTGCGCCCCCCTTTTGGACTTAAGCGGTAGTGTTTTTTTTTACCACGCCAGCTGTTGTTCCTGGGTGAGCGTATACCCATGACAAAGGCATTAAGAAAAACTATATGAAAATAGCATTCTTTGCACCCATGGTCTCGTTTGCTGTTACATGTCATTTATGATCATCAGAGGAAAAAATTAGACTGTTTCAGAAATATTTTAAAGTTCCTTGTAGCACTTTTAACTAAAAACAGTTGAAGCACCAAAACATCAAATTAATATTGTCTTATTGGTGTAACTGCAACATTTGGTGCAACATTGAATTTAAAAAACAACATTACAGTGAGAACATTTCAGTGTAAAATATACTTGACCCCAAGAAATGAAAACAAAAATGCTGTTACGAACATGTGTTGAAAACTTTTTTTATTTTATTTTGAAAATCACTTAATCCATGCTATGGGAATGTTTCTCTGTGTTGTTGTGTGGCTACTAGCCTCATTAGATAGCAATGCACATGTCCTCTTTGTTCCTAGCTATTGTTGTCAGGTGGTTTTGCATAGCTGAACTGAATGCAGCTTCACAGGGCAGACAAGAAAGGCAAGATGGATCGAATTCTTTTACACAAAAAAAGGACAGAGAAAGATTGCAGGGAAAGTGAAAGAGAGAGAGAGAAATGTACAACACGTACTGGTTGGGCTGCATACCAGACTAGACCTCTCTCTCTCGCTCTCTCTCTCGCTCTTGCTCTCTCTCCCTCTCCTTCTCTCCCTCTCTCTCCCTCTCTCTCTCTCTCTTTCTTGCTCTCTCTCCCTCTCCTTTCCTCCCTCTCTCTCTCTCTCCCTCTCGCTCTTTCTTGCTCTCTCTCCCTCTCCTTCTCTCCCTCTCTCTCTCTCTCCCTCTCTCTCTTTCTTGCTCTCTCTCCCTCTCCTTTCCTCCCTCTCTCTTACATTTGATATGCTGCTACCGGCATTTACACAGTCTCTACCTCCTCCCTAACATGTTTCTTTTTATTCCTCCTTTCATTTCAGACCCATTTTTTGTTCAAAAGGCACTTTAACATTTATTTGTTTTGCTTCTCAGTCTTATTACTGTCCAAGGAAGAAGCAAAAAAACTCTGCAAAATATATAATAAAAAAAATCCACAGTGCTAGTGTCGATAGTAGATAGTTTCCCCTCAGCAACAAAAAAAATTTAAGTGGTTTGAAGTCCAGTCAAGAAAATAAAAAATACATACGAATTACTTTTCAAAAAAAGAAATCACCACAGTTCATAGTATAAATCTCATTATCAACCATTCATATGTACAGTTCTCTCATGGCACGCTTTACAAAAAAAAAAAAAAAAAAAGGTATATTCCACAATTTTTTTGTCTGCTTTGGTTTTTTTGATCATTTCATTTTCTTCTGCTGCCGTTCCACTTGTCCGTCCTCCCTTCATCTTGGATGCGGAGGATTTTAGTTTTTTTATTGCGTGTACATTCTTCCGGTCTGGAATCCAAATCCGTGGGGTGCCGATTTGCTTCACACGATAAGGCGAGATACACTGATATCCATATGGTCATTTTTTTTTTTTTTGTGGTCAGGGGCGACTGTCGCTCAGGTGGTAGAGAGGGTTGGCCAATGATCAAAGGGTTGGCGGTTCGATCCCCGTCCTGCCACTTGTGTCATGGTTGTTGTGTCCTTGGGCAAGACACTTCACCCACATTGCCTCGTGTGAATGTCGATAGTTAGCCTGCTATTGGTGTATGAATGTGTGTGTGAATGGTAACGTGTAAATGGGAACAGGTCTCCCTTGAAAAAGAGTCTCAGGTCTCAATGGGATTTACCTGCATAAATAAAGGTAAAAAAAAGGGGGAGGGGTTGGGCTTAATTTCTTGGGGATAGTTTTTCAATTCTCTTTGTGACATCCAAAACAACAATTTACCACCCCAGGAATCGACAGAAAAATCAACAAAAGTTCCCAAAAATGTGAGAGTCCCACACACACACACACACACGATTGCACTTGTATCTTTGTATATCTTGCACCTCGAAACAGGGTGGTGAGTGCGGAAGACAAATCCACCATTTTTCTTTTCTCTCAACTCCCTGTATAGTCTTTGCAACCTTCACTTTAGCGAAGCCTTCAACAAAAAAATCCCAATATGCTTCTCTGTACTTCAAAGCGTCCGTCCAAGCAAAACATTGAGGATTCAGGAGAGTGAAAAAAAAATCCAGGCCGATAAATTAGCCCTTTTTTTTTTTTTCTAATCAAACGGATATTCAAAAATCCATTTATCCATCCTTCCTTCCTTCCTTCCTTCCATCCATCCATCGGCAAAATATGTTCATCTTTTTGACGTCCCCCTCCCCCTCTCAAAGGTCCAGACGAAAGGCACCAAAGTAGCTGGATGAGTCGTCTGCGTTGACCATGGTCGGTGAGGACACGGACACAAACAGCTCGTCCCCGGCCCGTAGTTCAAACAGCCCGCCCTGGTAGACGGAGTGCAGGGCATACTCTGCGTCTGGGGCCCAGCACTTGGTCCCTACGCCTTTCAGCAGCTGCACAGGAAGACGAAATAAAGGGCAAAGAAAAGATCGTCAACAACCTTTTACTAAAGTACAGAAGAGTAATAGGGCCACGGTAAAGACAAGAAAATTTGAGGAGAAATACAGTATTTTATTGTGCACTTCTACAATAAAGTTAAAATGTCTCTTTGTTCCAACACCTTTCAGGTCTGCACAGAAGGAACAATAAAAGGTAAGAAAAGATTGTCAACATGTTTTCAAGTACACTAAATATATATGGAGAAAATCCGTTATGAGATCTCAGGGAAAGCAGAAACTATTTAAACAGATATAGCAGCCTTTCCTGGATTATATATAACAGCGCTGAAGTAGCCTTCATGACACCTTTTTTGATTTTTTTTAGCCAAACAATCTAGCCAAACAAACTAGCCAAACAATCTAGCCAAACAATCTAGCCAAACAAACTAGCCTACACAATCTAGCCTACACAATCTAGCATACACAATCTAGCATACACAATCTAGCCAAACAATCTAGCCTACACAAACTAGCCTAAACAAACTAGCCAAACAATCTAGCCAAACAATCTAGCCTACGCAAGGCCTTTTGTTGAGCTGATTGATCTAGTCTTTAAAAGGTGGACTTTTTTTCTCGATATTAAATTTCATCTTTATTCTCAAAGTGCATAATACATTAGAACATTCTTTTCTTTCCTGTGGCCCTTAAACTCTTCTGAACAAAATAGTTCCTATATACTCTTCTGTACACACACACATTCACTCACACACACTCACTCACTCACTCTCTCACACACACACACATTCACTCACACACACTCACTCACTCACTCTCTCACACACACACACACATTCACTCACTCACTCTCTCACACACACACACATTCACTCACTCACTCACTCACTCACTCACTCACACACTCACTCACTCTCTCACACACACACACATTCACACACACACACACACACACACACATTCACTCACACACACACTCACTCACTCACACACACACACACACACACACACACACACTCACTCACTCACTCACTCTCTCACACACACACACACACACACACACACACACACACACTCACTCACTCACTCACTCACTCACTCTCTCACACACACACACACACACACACTCACTCACTCACTCACTCTCTCACACACACACACACACTCACTCACTCACTCACTCTCTCACACACACACACACACACACACACACTCACTCACTCACTCACTCACTCACTCTCACACACACACACACACACACACACACACACACACACACACACTCACACTCCTCCGTTTCATCGATACAGCCATTGGAAGTCAAAGGGACTAATGTACCTGTATGGGGCTTGGGTAGGAGGTCTTCTTGTAGACACACTGCACCAGCTGGTGGCTGACACTGCGCTGGTCTCCATCATTCACTGCCGGAGACGGATAACGGAAATACACCTGGTAGACGGACAGAGCGCAGGAAGGTAAGACGTTGTTTCTTTTTTTGTCTTTTTCAACACTCTGAACCAAAAATCTCAATTTCTAGAGCACTTTACATCAACTACATCTTCCATAATCATTCTCGGCACCATTCTGAAGGTTATCACAGGCAAAGCAAGGCAAGGCAAGGCAAGTTTATTTCTATGGCACAATTCAGAGACAAGGCCATTCAAAGTGCTTTACAGGGGCAAGATTAAAAAACACAATACACATTAGAAAAGCCAATGAATAAAACATTTAAAAGCGAATGAATAACATTTAAATAAAATAAAAATGACAGGTTAAAATGGAAACAGAAAAGTATTCAGACATCACAGAAGGATTTGTTCATATGTTGGTGATGTTGTATGATTTATGATACATTTTGGTCGTAAGAAACATGCAGAAAAGGCATTCCGTATGTACCTAGTATTTTTTGATTTGTCAAATGAAAAAAAAGGGTGTTTCGAAAAAATCTGTTCGGTAAAAACTTTGGACACATGTCGTTAAGGAAATATTTAATCAGAAAAAAAAATGTAAAAAGGAAATGATTGTTTGAATGAAAGTAATCAACTGGCAACGACTCATGCTTCTATCTATTAATGTGATTAAGACAAATATTCTATTTAGCTGCAGTGTCTCGCCTTACATTTTGGTATTTTATAAAGTCGACTAAAAACAAAGCCAACTGATTGAGATGAGATACAAATGTTCTATATTTTTTATTAAAAAAAATATATATTGTAGGCACTTAAAGGTGAAGTAAGTGATTTATTTATGTTAATATAAGTGTTAAATTGCTCTTTATTCATACAGTGATCACTTACATAATGTGTGCGTTTCATAAAGCCGATCTCTCAGTCAGCTGCACTGCATGTAATCGGCAGATAAACTTTTTGGGAGCAAGAGAGAACGCTACAAACCGACACCTGTCTCACTCATGGTCTCACTGCCGGTGCACGCCAGAGCAACAGATGGGTGAATGTTTATGCGCCTACAATGGCGGAGCAGGTAAAAATCCTTCCCAATGTCTGTTTTGATGGTTTATATCATCACACTTATGGATCTGAGATGATGCTAGATAACTCGCTGCTTGAAGACCGCAGTACATTAATGTGGTGACGTAGGGACGAGCGAGGGGAATGCTAACTGCAGTAACTGACAGGAAGTTAGCTAAAAGAACCATTACAGCTCCTTAAGTTTTCCCATGTAAAAATAGAGTTTTCAATACATAATACAACAGTACCTGTGAGTACAGGTAGTAGCGCCCGTCCTGGGGCACCCTGAGCTTCCCATTGGACAGCGTCATGTTGTGCAGATGAGCTCCGAAGCTTTGATTGGCCCAGGAGCGCACCACATGGCGACAGGACTGGTGCAGGCCCGCCGTGGGGATCTGGATCTGAGGGAACCCCCCTGGAGAGAAAAGACAACATCACAACGTTTAAAGCAATTTTAATTACATTTTGTAATTTTTTTATTTTTTTTTTGCATTTTCAAGCTTTATTAGAGAGTACAGAGTTGAAATGGTGAGACAGACAGAGAGAGAGAGAGAGAGAGAGAGAGAGAGAGAGAGAGGGGGGAGGGGGGAGGGGGGGGGTGACCTGCAGTAAAGGTCCACGGGTCGGATTTGAACCCGCGACCACTGCAACGAGGCCTGAGCCAATATGGTACACACTCTTGGCCTTCACTTCCCTTTTCATCAAGCATTTCTTCCTGTTTCGCTGCTGCCTCATGCCTCAGTCACAAAGGTGCAAACACACATCGGAACAACTGCAGGATGTCAATACCACAAGCAAGGGTTCTTCGTGGGAACTTTTCGGATGTTCTGTAACTTGTTTTCTGTGTGTGTGTGTGTGTGTGTGTGTGTGTGTGTGTGTGTGTGTGTGTCTAAATGCTCTAGCTTGACTAACACGCAATAGTTTCCCCAACATATTTCTTGATACCGGTTTTATTAGAAGACATCAAAGCTCGACCTTACTTTCTTGTGGAATTTCCTTATGAGAAAACCAGGCTGAGTGTGTGAACCTCACCCTGTCTCTTCCTCTCTCACACACACACACACACACACACACACACACACACACACACACACACACAGAGACACACACACACACACACACACACACACACACACACACACAACATCATCATCATCCTTGGCCCTTCACCCACATGATGGAAATAACATCAGGCGGACTTTGCCGGACCCTGTCGGTTTGCACACACACACACACAGACACACACACACACACACACACACACACACACACACACACACACACACACACACACACACACACACACACCTCCACATTTTATGACACACGTTTACTATTATCCTACCTACAGTACGCTGTCCTGATACATGTCTGTGTATACGTTTTTACTACATTGATATATTCTCACAAATTCTTCCATAAAGCCGTTATGAAAGATTTATATATTTTTTATTGAGATAAAACCCCCTCTGGCATACAGGACGGGACGTTTATTTGAACAATGATTGGTCACACACAGGGAAAGCTTGGATGTACAGTTATACGCGTCTCATCATATTTGTATATGTGCACAGGAGAAGTAGCTGTAATGGGAAAAGCACCTGAACATTCATCCCAAGTAAGCAACTAACTGTTTTACCAGCGCGCCTGTTAGTCCCGCCCCTGCTCAACCGTGATTGGCCGACACAGATACTGTCAATCAGGGTGCTGTTGCCGTCGGCGCCCTTGATGTAGTTCATTTTACATGTATGCATCATTTAAATGGACAAATGGAGGCGAGGACTACAGTACATCTGTTAAGTGTATTTTGATCTAATTAGGTCAAGTTATGGTCCCATTACGTAACAATCATAAACCTTTCATAATACAGACAGACAGACAGACAGACAGACAGACAGACAGACAGCCAGACAGACAGACAGCCACACAGACAGACAGAATTTACGATACTGTTTCCTTTTCCTTTTAACTCTCCTTGAATTTTCCCTAGGGATCTGATATGCACACACACACACACACACACACACACACACACACACACACACACACACACACAGACACACACACACACACACACACACACAAACCAACACATACACACACGCACACACACACACACACACACACACACAGACAGAGACACAGACACAGACAAACACACAGACACACACACACACACACACACACACACACACAGCGCCTCACCTTGAGAGCTTGTGTCTCGGAGGGTCAAGTGCGCTGACGGCCGCTGGGCCACGGAGGTCGTGAACTTTGACCCCGAGTTGTTGAACGTTCGAGGCATCGTCCTCGCTTCTGAGGGAGGAGATCGAGAAAAACATTTAGCACGGAAAAAAACTGCACTGTGGTCTGTGTGTGTGTGTGTGTGTGTGTGTGTGTGTGTGTGTGCCTGTGCGAGTGTGTGTGTGTGTGTGTGTTTGTTTTTTTTTTTTTACTTAAGTGGCTTTCCTGACCCACATCAGACTTAATCCCAGTTGATGGGGTTAAACGTGGGGGTTAGGCATTCAGTTGGGATGGTTAAATTTAGGGTAAGGGGCAATGAATGTCCTCATAATAAAAATAGAAGGATGTGTGTGTGTGTGTGTGTGTGTGTGTGTGTGTGTGTGTGTGTGTGTGTGTGTGTGTGTGATACTCACCTATGAAGGTTTGTTTGGAGATGATGTTCTCTGTCACCTGAAGGAAAGTGAAAACGTTCTGGTCAACAAAAGGTTCATAAATCTTGACAGGAAAAGTCAATTAAAAAAAAAATAATCTCTACTTCTTCTATGGTGCTGTTAAAAGCGGTAAGTCATCGTAGAGCAGTACATGTTATGGGTGTGAAGTTAATGTGTACAGTATGGTTGTGATGGATGTGTGCATGGACGGGTGTGTGTGTGTGCATTTGTTTGTTCAGACAGAAATGATAATACGGGGGCGCCCTTAGCTCAGTTGGTAGGGCGCCCCCCCCCCCCCCCCCCCCCCCCCATGGGCCTCAGCCAGCAGCGGACCCGGGTTTGATTCCAGCCCGCGGTCGTTCTCTGCATGTCACTCCCCTCTCTGTTTCCTCTATGTAGTTAGTAGGTCTTGAAACTGCATGCTTTTACTTTGAAGGAACCTCTCCGCAGAATACTATTTCCTCCCTTTCTGTGGCATGTCTGTCATCACTGCTCTCAGCTAAAGATAAGGTAATAATTAGGTTAACGTTTTGCCTCCTTCTATCTTCGCCACTATAAACTATAAACGTTTCCATATTTTCCATCGGTAAATATCTCTGTATATGTCTCTGTTTAGTTTCTCCCGCTCCAATATGTATACACACACACACACTCCCCTGTTTCATCTTCCAGCAAGTTGCAGACAGAGCCAAGGCGATAATAACACACACACACACACACACACACACACACACACACACACACACACACACTCACTCACTCACTCACACACACAGTAATTCTCCTGCCGTCACACATGCTAGTACTCTAGCGTTCAGACTTGAAGTTGAACTTGTTCTCCGTCTTCACCACTTTATAAATCAAGCATCACTCATCTTGTGACAAACTCTTTTTTTTTGCATTTTCAAGCTTTATTAGACAGTACAGAGTTGAAATGGGGAGAGAGAGAGAGAGAGAGAGAGAGAGAGGGGGGGGGGGGGTGACCTGCAGTAAAGGTCCACGGGTCGGATTTGAACCCGCGACCACTGCAATGAAGGTCGGAGCCAATATGGTACGCGCTCTATCCACTACGCCACCGGAGCACCCCATTGTGTCAAACTCTTTCACATGGATCTATGTCCTAATGGTCCAACAGCCAGTCGCTCTTTTTTTCATAATTTTTTTCAGCAATTCCGGAACGAATGTTTGTAGTTAAAGTCAGTGAATATCTCCTCAACATCTGCTGCTACCTGTGTGTGTGTGTGTGTGTGTGTGTGTGTGTGTGTGTGTGTGTGTGTGTGTGTGTGTGCTGAAACAAAAATCCAGTGTTACTTATACACACCCTAGGCTCCGTAAAAACAGGTACCCTGATTTTTTTTCAGCACTGCGCACACACACAGGTAGCAGATCATGAAGAGAAAATTCACAGATTTTTTGCCGAAAAGTGATTTTGATATCAAGCGTTCTCCAGAATCGCAGACTCCCCCTTTAACACCAACATTAAGAAACACAGGTTGTGTTCCGAATCGCATACTCTTTCTTTTTTCTATTCTACATACTACATCCGACGATAAAAATAATCTAGTTAGGATGCAGTAGGCATACCATTGGGACATACTTTTACTCTCTTATTTCATCATAACATTGCGCCTTGATCTTGCCTCTTGCTTTTATATCCGTCGCATCCCCGTTTGTTTTCATTATGGAGGCTCCGTTGATGTGACGTCAATTCACGTGCGCACTGGATTGTGGGTCAGAATCGCCCAAATAGGATGCATTTTTCAACACTAATAATCTTGGCCGCATGAAGTAGGACATCCGGGTACTTCTAACCATCCTGAATCTGGCCAGAAGAATCGGGACATCCTAAATCTTTTTTCTACATACTATATAGTAGAAAGTATGAGATTCGGAACTTAACCACACTCTGTACATACTAACCTTCCACCTCCTTCACTTCTTCCCGCCCTCTCCCCCTTTTTTCCCTACACGTAATTTCTCCAAAATGTCTCCCCTCATTTCTATCTCTACCTCTCTCCTTGTCAAATTAAATCACCTGTTACTATAGTGTGTGTGTGTGTGTGTGCGTGTGTGTGTGTGTGTGTGTGTGTGTGTGTGTGTAAAGGGCCCGAAGGCAGCAGCCAGCCCCACTGTGGTTTGAATCCTACCTGATTAATTTGCTGAAATGCCACAAAGACCTGAATATGATTAATCTCACCACTGTTTTTAATGGGCACACAGAGCACCAAGCGTGCTGTTATTCTTGGCCTCGCGCCCGGCTCTCCTGCACTGAACTCTCAACCCAACCTGCAAATTGGACATGATCGCTCTGGGGTTTGGCATGTGTGTGTGTGTGTGTGTGTGTGTGTGTGTGTGTGTGTGTGTGTGTGTGTGTGTGTGTGTGTGTGTGTGTGTGTGTGTGTGCGTGTGAGAGAGAGTGTGCGTGTGTGTGATTGCATACTCAACAACCTTTATCCTATATACTCTTAAGGGGGAACTTGATACAGTAAAAAAAAGTACATAGCAGCATGGTGACTAGGCCGCCTTAGCTCGGTTCGCTAAACGTAGCGTGCCTGTCTCGGCCCTCAAGTTCTTAAAAGCGGAAAATGACCGACACACACACACACACACACACACACACACACACACACACACACACACACACACACAGGAAAAGAAAATTGACAACAGATTTTCTTCCCCGCATGTGGCAGGGCAGCAGTTGTATTTTTAGATGTGTATAGTCGACCCCCCTTTAGAACAACAACATGCTATTTCAACACATGTGCCCTGTCTGTAAACGCTCACAGTATGCTAAGCTAACGGGTGTGTGTGTAAAGAGTGGAATCAGCTGTATGCATAATAAGTCATGAGACATCTCCTACACAGCTGCAGCTTCTGAAACTCCCTGAGATTTCTTAAAAAAAAAAAAATGTAATCCCGGAAAAGGGGTTTTTTTTTTTTTTACTGGGAGTTTTTTCTCAGCCGAGCTATAAGGGTCTAAGGGCAATGGGTGTCCTACTGTATCATATTGTATGGAATGTAAAGCCCACTGAGGCAAATGTCTATTTGTGATATTATATTGGGCTATACAAATAAAATTATTATTATTTATTTTTTTTTTATTTTATTTTAGTGATTTTATTTTTATTTTATTTTTACATATGGACAAAAAAAAAACAGAATAAGTAAACGCATACAATACATACACAACACCCAACCCCTTCTCCCCTCCCCCTGCCCCCTGCCCCCTGCCCCCTCCCACTCCCCCCTCCCTCACATAAACAGACAAGGATTACAGAAGAAAAGTGAAATATATAACTAAGACAAAATGATTAAGAAAATAAGCTGTAAGTACACAAGAAACAAAACAAAGCCAAAACAAAAACAAAAAATAAATAAAACTGATTTCATTTGATTTGAAGGTGAACACGTAATGTCGAGTTATGGTCCGTGTACCAGTGTTTTCGTATGCGCTTGTTTGCATCTGGTTTTTATATTCGTCCCGTCACACACTGTACTAGTATGTCGTCTCGAGAGACATTAATACAGTTGGAAACATTGGTTCCGTCTTCGTGTGTCAACAATGTGATTTACTGGCGATGACCTGTTTAAATTAAAGCCATAGTGCGTAACTTCTGTTCTCACTTTATGGACAGACCTTTTAAAAGGGCAGTTTGAGGGTCATGACTATAGGTTTTAAGGTTCAGGTATGAATTGGGTTTATGTTAGGGTTAGTGTAAGGGTTGGGGTTAGGCATTTAGTTTTGATGGTTAGGGTTAGTGTCAGGGGCTAGGGAATGCATTATGTCAATGAATGTCCTCACAAGTAAAGCCGTACAAACGTGTGTCTGTCTGTGTGTGTGTCTGTCTGTGTGTGTGTCTGTCTGTCTGTCTGTCTGTCTGTCTGTCTGTCTGTCTGTCTGTCTGTCTGTCTGTCTTTCTGTCTGTGTCTGTCTTTCTATGTGTGTGTGTGTGTGTGTGTGTGTGTCTGTCTATCTGTCTGTGTGTCTTTCTATGTGTGTCTGTCTGTCTGTCTGTCTGTCTGTCTGTCTGTGTGTCTTTCTATGTGTGTCTGTGTGTCTGTCTTTCTGTCTGTGTGTCTGTCTTTCTATGTGTGTGTGCGTGTGTGTCTGTCTGTCTGTCTGTCTGTCTGTCTGTCTGTCTTTCTATGTGTGTGTGTGTGTGTGTCTGTGTGTTTGTGTGTATTTCTATAGGCTTTAGGGCAAAACTTTTCCAGCTGCGTCAACAGCAACAGTAAATTCTCCTCCGATCTAACTCTCCTCTTTCACCCTGTTTGGAGCAACAGACCAAAATAGATTTCAGATTTCCACATGTCCTCACGTCATACTATGTCTGGACAAAAGGCTAAAAAAAGAAGAAGGAATAAACTAAGAGAAACAGAGGGATGAGTAGATGAAAGGATGGACAAGTGGCAGAGAGAGATAGATTGAAAGGAAGACCAGATTATGTAAGAAATTTCATTAAAAAATTCCTTTTCGGAACGTTAAGTCTTCTTCTGTGGCCCAAATACTGATGTCATGAGGCAAGGCGAGTTTATAGCACCATTCAGACACAAGGCCTTTCAAAGTGCTTTACAGGGGCATGAAATATATCAAGACTAGAAAGAGACTTATTCACAAAGGAATTAAAGCTGGGGTATATGATTTCTGATTGGTCAAAGTTAACATGAGCTGTACACTTTGACCAATCAGAGCGAGGCTCCGATTATCTGTTCTTATTGGCTGTTGGGACTGTCCATTCACTTTGGCACGACTTTGTTGGTGTAGAGCGTGTCAGGGAGGGACCATAGGGGAGGGACCAAAGAGAACAAGTGGAGCGGTTGATACCTCAACTGCTCCACTTGTTCTGGATTCGAATCTCTATCCCAACTGCCATTTTCTCCCCAAATCCTCCACCCCAGCTTTAATCAAATTAAAAACTTGACTTTAATGGGTGAAGGCTTAGTTTTGTCCGAATTCAAAAAATGCTAGATCCTACACCACCCAAAATGTAACTCAACAGTGTCTCAAGCAAATTTTTTCAAGATATGTTTAGAATGTAAAAAAAAAGAAAAAATTGTGGAATGGGCCTTAACATATACTGACGACAACAACCGGCTATTATACGTGTCTGATCCAAATGCAGCTACAAACGACAAACATGAGATTCCCCAAACATACAGAGTTATAGTGAGTAACTGGTCGGCCAACAATCTAATATTGGTGGTGGGAAAAAATATAAATGAAAAACTAGACGGCGAAAGATGAGGGACCATTATAGGAAACCAGAGAAGAAGAAGGAATTAGGAAAGGAGAAGGAACAAGGTATTTGGAGGAACAGAGCGCCGAGTCACAGTGGACAGACAGACAGACAGAGAGAGAGAGAGAGAGAGAGAGAGAGAGAGAGAGAGAGAGAGAGAGAGAGACGGGTATGCACATGAAGAAGCGCTTTCTCCAGGAGATTAGCGGTAGCTGCAACCTAATACTTTAATATGCTGCTCGACCCCGACAGGCTTGGGCTTGAAGTGTGTGTGTGTGTGTGTGTGTGTGTGTGTGTGTGTGTGTGTGTGTGTGTGTGTCAGCAGTGTGTGTGTGTGTGTGTCAGCAGTGTGTGGCGCTTTGAGCTTCCGCGACAAATTCTTATCAAGCCTTATCTGGTCTGAGACGCCACTCATTCCTCACTGTGTGTGTGTGTGTGTGTGTGTGTGTGTGTGTGCATGTGTGTGTGGTTATGGTTGTGTGTGTGTGTGTGTGTCCAATAGCTAATGGTGCTCCTTAGCCCTGTGTCTGTGATTAATAAGTAACTTGCACTGTGTTGAAAGCCAGATTGGTATGTAGATTTGAAGAGAAAGGAATGTACACAAAGAAGTTTTTTCTGCTTTTTCTTAAATATTAGCTTAGCCATTCTTCCCGGTAAAGCCTCGATAGAAGGATTTAGTTCCATTAATAAATAAGACCTAATCCGTTATTGTAGGACACTGGCACCACCGGCTTTACAGTGATAATACAACAGATTCATTCCTTAAAGGTGCAATGTGCAGTTTCAGAGGAGGGTGATTTGTTTACATTCACAGAGCCTGCAGTTAGTTTACTAAACATATTTACTCTACATGTAATTCTCAGTATTGAATAATTCTATCATCATAAATCAAAATTAAACTATTTTGAGGAACCAAACGTATTAGACTAGAATATGTTTGTAAACCAAACTGTGGGCCCTGCTGCTGTAAACAACAACAACAGTGAAACAGCAACTTTTCAGGAAGCTTTCGAACTTCAAACAGTGTTCCAGGGATCTGCCTTTTCCTGTGAGCAAATTAAGTTTATTCACTTATGAGAATATACCTTAGAAAATGTTCACTTCTTCTCTGACACACCCACAAAGTTACACAGTGCACCTTTTAATGTCATTTTCATCGCACATCACAGCGTCGATATAAACAAAACGCCCACGTTGCCAAGTCAACCGACTGCTTCTAGAATGTCTTGTGTTCCTCTGTCACAATCGGTTCCCTTCTGTAAAGTCTCTAGACCCTGTAATTGCTGTTTCCAAAGCCCCGTGGACAATTTGACGTGACGTGGGTTTTTTTTGCACTCACTGATAAAAAGTTGTTTGTGTACAGTAGAATTCAGGAAGCTTTGTCTACTTTGGGCCTTTTTAAAACAATGTCCGACAAGGCTCCGAAAGCATTTTGAAATGTAACTCTGGAACTAATGACTATTTGGTTTGATTAAGCAGTTTAATTTGTTGAGTCCGTATAATGCTAGAAAATCCAAAATACTATTAGGAAAAGTGTGTTTATGTATAGTACTGTCCGTCTTATCTCGCAAACCGTTTATCCGATCGCTTTCACATTCGGTGGGTATGTTGCTTAGGACCCAAGAGAGTTCAGCGCCAAATGTGAGATGTATTAGATCTGCGGGTTTTGTTAAAAAAATTAAAAAAAAAAGGCAAAAAACTTTGTCGAAAAAGGACGTTACCGTAACTACATGAATAGGCGCGCATCACAATCCAACTCCGGAACTAGTACTTTTAAATACTTATTTTTGGTTTCCACTAAGCAAATATTTCTGATTAATTTACTCTTCTGATTTGAAAAGACAACTTAGAAACATATAACGTTATACATTTATTTACGTGAAAGATTTACGCACTATAGCTTTAAGAAATTCTTAAAAAAAAAAAAAAAAAAATGGAACCAAAATTGATGGCAGAACCAGAGATTTCAGGTGTGTTATTCCAGTAGCCAGTAACATAGGGCCATAAGCCTTCTGCAGATATGAAGAGGAGCAACTATGGAACAAGTTAAGTTATCTTTATTAGTCAATTTACAAGAGGAACATTGAAATTCGTCTTATCAAGTTACCACACTCCAGAGGGGGTCAGAGCACAGGGTCAGCCATAGTACAGCGCCCCTGGAGCAGTTTGGGGGTTAAGTGTCTTGCTCAAGGACACAATGGTAGAGATGGAGGGCACAGTAGATGTAACACCAGCCACCACTAGTTTTACTACTAACACCCTCCTATCCAGTGGCGGGGATCGAACCAGCGACCTCATGGTTACTGGGAGGAGGAACCAGAGACCTCATGGTTACTGGGAGGAGGAACCAGAGACCTCATGGTTACTGGGAGGAGGAACCAGAGAACTCATGGTTACTGGGAGGAGGAACCAGAGACCTCGTGGTTACTGGTCGGCCCCTCACATGGTATTTTTTTGATATAATATTTTTTGGAATTCTCAGAGCAGCAAAGTAAATCCGGCACAGAAGAAAGAAAATATTATCTCTTCATTCAATTTATTGTACTGAAACCGGTCCAAACTGTTCTCGGTGCCAAATCCGTAATAACATAAAGCTGGGCCTGATGTTCCTTCACTAGATCAGATAAGAGCACACAGGAGAAAAGGCTTATGTAGCTTCTTCTTCATGCCTCTCTCTCATACCGTACATTTTATTCATTTTTTTCGTCTTATCACAGATTGGACATTTAGAACTAGAACATTTCAACCATCTTTTATAATGCAAAATCAGCCATTTTTTTTTTTCAAGATATTTTTTTGGGCATTTTCAAGCTTCATTGATAGCACAGAGTTGAAATGGGGAGACAGAGAGAGAGAGAGAGAGAGGGGGGATGACCTGCAGCAAAGGTCCACGGCTCGGATTCGAACCCGCGACCACTGCAACGAAGGCCGGAGCCAATATGGTACGCGCCCTATCCACTACGCCACAAAAAATCAGCCATTTTTGAAGACGTTTAGATATCAAATCCATTCGAACTTTATTTTAGACAGCACTTTTTCATACCTGGAAAATGTACAAAGTCCTATAATAACATAAAAATAGCCCACCATGACCCCTAGCAACGATCAGAGCATGGAGTACTTAATAAAAACATTTAATTCTAACATAAAATCCATAATAGCCTATAGGTGAAAGATAGAATAAGAGTTATTTATAAAGTTAAAAAAAAAAAAGTAATAAAAATAGTACACAGACATATGCATGTTTGTAGGGCTATACCTCTGAGGAGATTGATTAGACATAATGCATTCCCTAGCCCCTTACCCTAACCCTTACCATCACAACTAAATGCCTAACCCCAACCCTTACACTTAACCTAACATAAACCCCAAATAAAATAAAATATAAACTAAATTGGCTAAATATAATTCAATTAAAAGCCAGACTTGGGGGCGCCCTTAGCTCAGTTGGTAGGGCGTCCCCCCCCATGAGCCTCGGCCAGCAGCGGACCTGGGTTCGATTCCAGCCCGCGATCGTTCTCTGCATGTCACTCCCCACTCTGCCCCATTTCAACTCTGTCTCTACACTATCAATAAAGCATAACAAAAAATAATAATCTTAAAAAAATATATATATATAAGGCTTATGGATCTTATATATTAAACTTAGAGCATTGATACCAGTCACTGTGTGCATGACCACAGTATGCTGACTCCCATTCACCTATTAGGGAGTTGTTTATTAGCCGGTCACCGTTGACAATCAGCCAATAAAGTTTTTTAAAAGTTTTTTTTACGACAGGTAACGCACCAGTTGTCGAGGCGATGCCAGCCACTGATAGCCGACCTGTTTGCTGTGGGAGTTTCCTGCCAGACAAATGTTGTGTACAGCGAAGGAAGCAGTTTACACACAAACACACACAGTCAAAAACACTCTCACTCACACACACACACACACACACACACACACACACACACACACACACACACACACACACACACACACAGTCAAAAACTCACACACACACACACAGTCACAGACACACACACACACACACACACACACACAGTCAAAAACTCACACACACACACACAGTCACAGACACACACACACACACACACACACACACACACACACACACACACACACACACACACACACACACACACACACACACACACACACACACACACGAGAAGAGATTGGTATCACACTTTATTGCTTTTTCGAGCTTAGTTTCGCCTGTTGCGTAGACGAAACTTCCGAATTCTTCCTTTTTTTTTTGCTCTTATTGATTTCGGCGTTCAGTTTCACGGGCGAGAACAAACACAGGACAAAACTGTTTATGAATCTCATTATTGAGTCCGTTATCACTTTGCATGTGTATTTCCTTTGCTTTATATGTTTGTGTGTGTGTCTCTCTGTATTGTGCTCCCTGCAAAAGACATACAAACAACTGTTAAACTAGTGGAAGAGCCATTTTCTACACAGCCTGACCATTGCAGTAAAGGTGGAGTCAGTGATTCTGGAGAACGCTTGTTGTCAAAATCGCTTTTTTGTCAAAATCAGTGTATATCTCCTCCTCACAATCCACTATCTGTCCGTACTGTGTGTGTGTGTGTGCGCTTGAAAAATCCAGTGTTTATACACAGCCTAGGCTCTGTAAACGAGCATGTTGCTAGCTACAGTGGGCCCCCTTCGTTTACATACAAGTTTACAGAGTCTAGACTGTGTAATGACAGTGGATTTGTTTTCAGCACGTGCACAGTAGACAGGTAGCCGACTGTGGGGAGATATCCTCTGATTTTGACAAAAAGTTATTCTGAAAACAAAGCATTCTCCAGTGTCATTGACTCCACCTTTAATTCTCTCTCTCCTCCCTCCCTCTCTCTCTCTCTGTATCTCTCTCTCTCTTTCTCTCTCTCTGTCTCTCTCTCTCCTCACTCCCTCCCTCTGCCTCTGTATGTCTTTCTCTCTCTCACTCTCCTCCCTCCCTATGCCTCTCTCTCTCTCCCTCTCCCTCTCCCCCTCTCTCTCTCTCTCTCTCTCTCTCTCCTCCCTATGCCTCTGTATGTCTCTTTATCTCTCTGTCTGTCAGCAGTTATCTCACTCACAACATGGTTTTTATTCCTAAAGGACAAACAACATGAAACTAGGCCAGGGTGCGGCTGCTATGCTGTCTTGAGTCTTGAGTCTTCTGTTTCTTTGTCTTCAAGCGCTTTAAGTATCGTTTCACACGTGCAAACACTAAATTTCGATACAAATACCTTTATCGAGTACGTCATTAGAAATACAAAAGGTTTCTAAAAACGCGGGGCGCTCCGGTGGTGTAGTGGATAGAGCGTGTACCATATCGGCTCCGGCCTTCGTTGCAGTGGTCGCGGGTTCGAATCCGACCCGTGGACCTTTACTGCAGGTCATCCCCCCTCTCTCTCTCTCTGTCTCCCCATTTAAACTCTGTACTATCAAATAAAGCTTAAAAAATGCCCAAAAAATTATATGAAAAAAAAAGGTTCTAAAAACATGTAATGCCTTCATATGGGCGGCTGTGGCTAAGCAGGCAGAGCGGTCGTCCACTGGGTTACGGGGTCGGTGGTTTGGATCCCTCCGTCTCCCCGCCACATGTCAAAGTGTCCCTGAGCAAGACACTGAACCCTAAATTGCTTGTTTAAATGTGTGTGTGAATGGGTGAATGTGTACAAAACAATGTTAAGTGCTTTGGGTCTGTGAAAAACCAGGGAAAAGAGCTGTATAAATGGAGTGTCCATTCACCATTTCATGAAACGAATGATTAATATTTTCTACGTTCTACGGTGAGATTATGAAACTAACTCTTACACATTCAGTTCCCAGAAATACTTACATAAAAGCATTTATGATTATGATAACCGCGTAATAACGAGACCATTTTACGGGCATCTGAACACATTCACTGGCTCCATATCACAATCCAATCACATTTGCTTTTATTGTTTGGACGGAGACTTTGACCGTGTCAGTTAGTGCTGACACACCACAAGTTGTTACAGGAATTATGATTCAAATAAAAACAAAGCCATAAGCTGTCTGCAAAGTACATCATAAACATGGGCCTATACTTTAAGAGCCAGTTAAAGGTGTTACTGGGAACTTTAAAATATTTCTGAAACGGTCTAATTTTTCCTCTGATGATCATGAATGACATGTAACAGCAAACGAGACCATCAGTGCAAATAATGCTATTTTTATATAGTTTTTCTTAATGCCTTTGTCATGGGTATACGCTCACCCAGGAACAACAGCTGGCGTAGTAAAAACACTACCGCTTTTGTCCAAAGGGGATGCTAGAATGAACACAAACTGAAAGTTCCTCGAAGCACCTTCAAGTACATATTTTGTCAAATCTGTTAACATCATACAAAGTTATTTTGTTCTGATATCAGCAAAATTTGTACAGTTTAGTGTATGTTTTGAAATCATTGTTTGACTGTGCTAAAGTACAACTCACATTTAGTATTTTTACTTGTTTGCTAGAATACTGCTTTATACTGTTTTTTATGTGTTGAAGTTTCAGCGTAGCCTTCGCTTAGTTTCCGTAGCCTATATGTTGAACAAATTTAAGTTTTAGCTGCTTAAGGTTAATTTTCATGTAGATGATAGATGTAGATGAGACAGTCTAATTATTTTTTTTTAATTTAATTTAATTTTTTTAAGATGATTTTTTGGCATTTTCAAGCTTTATTAGATAGTACAGAGTTGAAATGGGGAGAGAGAGAGAGGGGAGATGACCTGCAGTAAAGGTCCATGGGTCGGATTCGAACCCGTGAACACTGCAACGAAGGCCAGAGCCAATATGGTACGTGCTCTATCCACTACGCCACCGGAGCACCCCGAGTCTAATTTTCTTTTTTACTTTTTTTTTTATAGCAGCTTGACTCTCAAAAAAATGATTCATGTACAAAATATCTTAAAGCAATTTCTCATAACTCTTCTGTATCTTCTGTCCAATAAACCCCACCCTACCCTTACTAACCCTGGCAGCTCCACACAACAGCTAAGATTTAGTTTCCCCCAGACTCGCCTGTTTGTTGTTCCCACTAAAATATTCTCAAGCCCACATCCTCTTTTGAATTCACTGTAACAAAAAAAAAAAATGGAAAAAATATTTGATGTAAAAATCTATTCTAGTGAGTCTACTCTAAACCTGCATGGTGGCAAGCCTCAAAGCCTATTGTTTAGACCAGTGGTTTTCAAACTGGGGGGCGCGGAGTTATGGCAGGGGGGGGGGGGGGCGCGGATGAATATGTGATTTTTTTTATTTATTTTTTTGGACAAAACACATTTAGATGCGTATTTGGGGCTCCTCATCCTGGCTGGGGTCTATAAGTCGAATGATGAATGGACAGCCAGTCTGTGGGATGCAGAGACAGGCAGGGCTATATTTCAAGCCACAATGTCTCTTAAAACTTTTCACATTAATTTTCTCCAGAGTAATCAGATTTGATAATCGAGAGACGAGGGCTGGTAGACGGGAGAGAGACACGCTGGCAGCTGTTGGGACAGTGTGGGACAAGTGGGTAGAGCAACTTCCACTACTCTATAACCCAGGCACATTATGCATTATTATTCCTCTCTGGGGCTCCTCCAACAGGCTTTTCAGTGTAAACCTGCATGTTCAATGCATCGCTGGTGTTTGCATCACATGCTGCCCGGATTTGTATCCCATATTTATCTGGTTTGGAAGACATGTATTGCCTTAATGGGCAGCGACCTCTGAATGCAACCAGCAATTCATACACTGTGATATTAGGGCCTGGGTTATAGAGTAATGTTGGTCTTTCAAAAGTAATAAAGTGGTGAAACATTAAAAAAAAAGTTTGAACATGTATTTTCATTAATGAAAAATGAGTGAATTATCCTTATTGTTAGAGGTAAGGAACACCACATTGCACTAAGTATTGATAGAATAGTTAGTAATGGAGTTGGTAATGACATGTTCACACTGCTTGTTAGGATTTTTTTGGTTTCAGACGTCTTTTGGATAATAAACATGCACCAGGTCAAATTGACCCGGGAACACCATTGCTGTTCCTGACAAATGAACATAACAGGAGGGTTAAAAACATTTGGAAATGGGGCTGCCTTCACAATCCCATGCACTTTGTATAGTCTATATCCTATTTCAGCCTCGTCTGTGGAAATAAAGATAGCTGGACAAGAGTTCTTCTGCTTCGTTCCTCTCACTGCATTTAAATGCATTCACTATATTACAGAGAAATATGACTTGTTAAAGAAAAAGAGCTCCAAGCCCAACCCAGAGGACCCTCCATAATATTTTATTTTATTTTAAATTAATATTGTTATGGAAAATTCATGTGTCTTTCTTCAATAGCTTCTAATTCATCCGACCCAGTGTCTCCAAATTATTTGTTCACACAAAATTCCTCATATTTAGCCTCTTAATTTTCCTCTCAAAGTGCACCAGATTCATGCGTTTCACTTTAAAAAGGTAAAACAAGATCTCCCGGGGGGGCATACCCCCCGACCCCCCTAGTAGGGTCTGGTTCTCCGGTGGCTACTATTTTCACACAGCAGGACATTGGAGGCACTAGCGAAAAAACACTGGGTGAAATTTGTTCTCTGAGGGGGGGCTCACTCTCTCACACTTTGAAAACCCCTGAACATGTAGAGAATGCAAAGCTATGAAAAACAAGGAGATAATAAAATAAACTTCCTAGACAAGGAGACTCCTGTGATCTGAAAATATTGAGGATTCTAAGACGTGGACAGGGGTGTTCCCCAAGAAATGTCAATACAATACCACGTTATCAACAACACCAGCCTTGTACCTGCTAAATGCAACTTGTGTCACATTTTCAAGGTTGAAAACAAAGCCTACAGTGTGTGTTTTTTAACAGCCTGTTTATGCCAATATACAGCTCTGGAAAAACTCCAAATATTCAGTGTCTCTCGTTTTACTATTTATAGGCATTTGTTTGAGTAGAATGAACATTTTGGTTTTATAATATAAACTACTGACAACATTTCTACCAAATTCCAATACAATTTGTGTCATTAAGATCATTTTCAATAAGTAATGTAGAGATGAAGATTGAAGAAAAATCCAGACTGGTCTCTTATTTTTTTTTCCGGAGCTCTATAGGATTGTAGTATTTAACTGAAGCCAATATAAGGGTTCATTTAGGTGACTTTTAACCAAGAACATACTCAAAATCTAAGATACTTAAAAAAAAAAAGAAAAAAAAAAATATATATAAAAGTAAGTGGATCAGTTTACCCCACAGCTGGGGTAAAGTGGGCCACATGACAACTTTTTTTAAAACAATCATATTTTCACTGCCCTTTGTCTTGAAAAAATTCTGCTAATGCCCATTTCTAGGAAACATCCTGAATTAATGGGAAATGTGTACATTTGAGTGATAAATCATTTTAGCTCGCTTAGGGCCCGTGTCCACCTAACGCCTTTTTCCAGCGTTAAACGCTGGCTGTGCGCTCGGGAGTGTGTCTACTGAGCGTTTTTTTCGACCGCTTTTTTCGACCGCTTCTTTCAAGCGTTTTATGAGCTGGGAGAGAGAGTGCTGTGATCGGGGGAGAGAAAATGCTGATCGTCACCTGTCAGTCAGACCTATCAACACTGGTTTAACTCTTTAGGCTTGCTGTTTTCTATTTAAATCGTTACATTTTAATATGAGTAGTCTTATGAAACAGAGAGCTTCTCATTGGGAATCAATTGAAAAAGGCGCTAGCGGTGGGAAAAAGGCGTTAAGTGGACACGGGCCCTTAGAGGGGAGCAAATGTAAAAAGTGGCTCAGATTACCCCGTTCTCCCCTATATATATTCCAAAGCACCAATATATCATCTCTTCTTTGCAGTAAATGACCTAAATTATGTTAGAGGTGGAGTCAGCCATTTACAGAGCCTAGACTTTATATCAGCACTGTTTTTTTTCAGCACACACACACACACACACACACACACACACACACACACACACACACACACACACACACACACACACACACACACACACACACACACACACACACACACACACACACACACACACACACACACACTTAAACTGTAAAAGAGAGAAGGTGTGATATCTCTCTGCAAACCTTTTCAAACGTCTCTCTGTGTGTTTATACTGAGCAGAAGCAAAGCATTATGGGGCTTTATGGGCCAGATAGAGTCGACAAGTTAAATCTGTATAGGTGCTGTCGGAATGCAGACTGGGTCTGGGAGCTTTATCATATGAGACTGGAAGTATACCTTGGAATGTGCTGCGTACTGTATCTATTAAACTGTACATATTGTGTGTGTGTGTGTGTGTGTAAAGGGAAATTCCCCACTGACAGACAAATATGAATCTGACTTTTAGCATTTCAAGATGTATGTCAGCGATTCTGAAGAATCATTTGTTGTCAAAATCTCTTTTTGGTCAAAAACAGTGAATATCTCCTCACAGTGTGCTACCTGTCTGTACTGTACTGTGTGTGTTAATACACAGTACAGACAGGGAGCAGATTCTAGAAAAAGAGCAAAGAATAGACTTATGAATCACAGAGAATGAGTTTGGATGGAAAGAATGGAGGGATTTTCAAGGGGATTGCCGGACACACACACACACACACACACACACACACACACACACACACACACACACACACACACACACACACACACACACACACACACACACACACACAGGAACTCGACCCGGGGCGGTCGACGCCGGACACACAGAGGGCTTTTGTGTTTGTGTATCAGCTGGAAATCACTAACAACACTGCAGCCCCCCCCCCACCCAGACCCTGTGTGTGTGTGTGTGTGTGTGTGTGTGTGTGTGTGTGTGTGTGTGTGTGTGTGTGTGTGTGTTTTGCAGATACAGTGAGTGACATTTGCTTGTGAACAGTGTTGTGCCTGAACTCATATTGGGGCGAACGTGAACTGAACGTATGTATTTCTGCCTGATGAACGTTATTGCGAACGCGCTCATTCTGGCGTTTGTGAACGGATTTTTCCATTGTTGCTTTCTCTGAATGAAATTTCATGTGAATTATTTTCAGGTTTGGAAAATAATAAAAATGGAAAAACATTTGCACCTTAACCGTTTCTGTTTGAATAATTCTTCATTAAAAACACCATTCAAACAGCAACTTTTTCCTCATGCTTTTGAGAGTATACTGTAGGGGTAAAAGCTGCAGCTGGCTTCTAGTGTGGACTGAATGTTAGTGAAACTATTTATTTATTGGACTGAACTAGTTACTTTTAAAGTGTGTGAACTGAACTTTGAACTAGTTCACGTAGGAAAATTACTTTCCCAACACTGTGTGTGTGTGTGTGTGTGTGTGTGTGTGTGTGTGTGTGTGTGTGTGTGTGTGTGTGTGTGTGTGTTTGTTTTGCAGACACAGTGTGTGACATTTGCTTGTGAATAGCCGACAGGAGGGCAGACTTGAGATAACAGATAGGGACGTGCTGTGTGTGAAGCCGCCTTGTTTCTTTGCTGTGTGTTCGTCGCACTGAGTAATCTTATTGCCACGTTAAGGTCACAGCGCCCTACATCTCTTTATCTTGACCTGGGGTGTGTGTGTGTGTGTGTGTGTTGGGGGGGGGGCGTAAGGTAACCTACTTTATACAATTTTTTCTCAACATACTTGTGAATGCACTAAAACTTCAACCTCACCCTTGTCCTATAGTCTTCACAAAATAGTTCAGAAACCAAATCCAAAAATATCCCACTATCAATACTTTCATGGCAATTATTGAAACGTTGCCATCAGTGTTTTTATCGCATGAGCCTTATACCGATTATGAGAAAAATCTGATGGATAATTTTTTTCATGCTTTATTGACAGTGTAGAGACAGAGTTGAAATGGGGCAGAGAGGGGAGTGACATGCAGAGAACGACCGCGGGCTGGAATCGAACCCGGGTCCGCTGCTGGCCGAGGCCCATGGGGGGGGACGCCCTACCAACTGAGCTAAGGGCGCCCCAAATTCTTATGTTTCTATAAGGCACTTTTAATACGATGTAACTTAGTAGTTTGGATATTAACGTGTGGATGCAAACATAAAGAGAGTGTTGTTATGGTTGAAAAGATGCATGGCTTTGTTTATTTCATGTTGGAAAAAACATATTTAAGGATAATTTGAGCATCAAAGTGTCGCCTGTTCAAAGTCATGTGTCCTGTGACTCTGTAAATTCAATCAGATCTGTGTGAATGGAGAATGTTCCCATGTGAGTACGGCCCGGGTCATCTCAGTACAAACCCATTAACTTTCCCTTATACGTTCAGCCCATTCTTTACGTGGTTCCTCAATAAAATAATTACTCTAACTCATTTTAAACACTTGCACTGGTAAAATTCAAAGGCCTTTCATATGAAAAACGAGATGAACAAAGGGTGGAATGAAAGTCTCTAAAAATGTCCACTTAGATTCTTACTGTGTGATTGCAAAATAAGAGCGTACTGGAACAAATTACACTGCGTTACAACAATGCCCTCGAGCCATATCTCACACATCCAAAACGCCTCCCTTCATTACTTTGCTTCTGGAGAATAATTTGCCTTTTAAAGGGTCATTTTAATACTGAATTCCACAGACCAAGGCTGTGTTTTAAGCCTGCCGTGTGTGTGTGTGTGTGTGTGTGTGTGTGTGTGTGTGTGTGTGTGTGTGTGTGTGTGTGTGTGTGTGTGTGTGCCCACGCCCGCCCACGCCCGGTGATGTAAAAACAGCTGCTTTACATCAGCATCAAAAGCCAAATATTTGGTATGACATCATGTCTTTGGCACGTAGCAGATTGCAGAGATATGGCCCACACAATATACTGTACTCTGTGTGTGTGTGTGTGTGTGTGAGGCACGTCCAGCTTTGTTTCTTTACAGAACCACTAAGTGACCTTTCAATATAAATAACCCGCCGGAGTGTTGAAGTGCTAAGTCCGAGAAAATCCACTCGTTCATCTTAAATTATTTATTTTATTATGATTAATGTGTTTTGTAGATATAACAAATCTAGAAAAGAATGATTTGCGTTTTTATATATTTTATTGAATTGAATAAAATAATAAGAATCTTTATCTAAAGTTACATAGTGCACCTTTAATCAACGAACGGACTTTCAAGAAGATTTTTAAGAGTTTGCGTCTCATGTTAGGACTTTTATCACTTTAAAGGTGCAGTGTGTAATATCTGAATGTTTAGTGGCATCTAATGGTGAAAGTTCTAGAATGCCAATACATTCTACACAAGTTTTTAAGTTAAAGGTGCAGTGTGTAATATGACATCATCAAGTGGTACC
This sequence comes from Hyperoplus immaculatus, assembly GCA_949357725.1. Classification (NCBI taxonomy): domain Eukaryota; kingdom Metazoa; phylum Chordata; class Actinopteri; order Uranoscopiformes; family Ammodytidae; genus Hyperoplus; species Hyperoplus immaculatus. The sequence goes on from OX442371.1 coordinate 2,662,961, forward strand.
ATTCTAGATCACAACAGTTTGTCTCTATGGCTCCCGTTCAGAGAAGCAACAAAATTCTTCAAGAACATTCCAGCTGGTAGTTCTGATGGACACAGTGTGGCCAACAGTTCCATTCTGTGCTTCTGTAGAACTGATGACATTTCAACTATGACGCTTCCAAAATGGCGGCGCCCATGCCTTGGTCCATGGTATGGAGAAATACGGAGATATAAGAGACCCTTTCTAAGGAAAAAATTATATTCTAAAAAAAGTATTCAGCTATTATGCACTAAATTAAACGTACTTATGGATACTATAATTATTTTCTTCCAAGTCTGCTATGAAAAAATTCCCAAAATTCTACACACTGCAGGTTTAAGTTAAGCAAAAAAAGTTGGTTGTTGACCTTGAAAATATGAGTTGATTCCGGAAGCAGCTCCTGAATGGATATGGGATCAGCATTACGGGGGCGCTAACCACTCCGCCAGACTCTTCAGCCACTAAACACATGGTTCCGCCGGACGTTGTTTTTTTGACAATATGACACTTCAGGGGATCGGATGGAAATGTTCTGACTCTTCCCATATGGACCCGACACTCACTCGCTCGCTCACTCACTCACTCACTCACTCACTCACTCACTCACTCACTCACTCACTCACTCACTCACTCACTCAGTCACTCAGTCACTCACTCACTCACTCACTCACTCACTCACTCAGTCAGTCAGTCAGTCACCCACCCACCCACCCACCCACCCACCCACTCACTCACTCACTCACTCACTCACTCACTCACCCACCCACCCACCCACCCACTCACCCACCCACCCACTCACTCACTCACTCACTCACTCACTCACTCACTCAGTCAGTCAGTCACCCACCCACCCACCCACTCACTCACTCACTCACTCACTCACTCACTCACTCACTCACTCACTCACTCACTCACTCACTCACTCACTCACTCACTCACTCACTCACTCACTCCACTGTGTATGAATTAAAATCAAACTATTCTGTCCTTGTCGGTCTAGAACGCTCACCTTTAAAATGTAGCTGTAGGATCATTCAAATTAATCAGCAACTCTGGAGAACGCTTGCTGTCAAAATCAATCTTTGGTCAATATCAGTGAATATCTCCTCACAATCCGCTGTGTGAGCGCTGAAACAACATTTTTGATTATTTTTGAGAAATGGTCTCTTACGGGGCGCTCCGGTGGCGTAGTGGATAGAGCGAATACCATATTGGCTCCGGCCTTCATTGCAGTGGTCGCGGGTTCGAATCTGACCCGTGGACCTTTACTGCAGGTCATCCTCTCTCTCTCTCTCTCTGTCTCCCCATTTCAACTCTGTACTGTCTAATAATAAAAAAAAAGCTTGAAAATGCCAAAAAAATTATATCTAAAAAAAAAAGGTCTCTTACTTCTCCATCTATCTCCATACATGGGTCCCAGGCCTGTGCGCCGCCATGTTGGAAGCGTCATAGTTGGAATGTCATGGCTCACACAGAAAGGACAATCCTAACAGCCATACAAACGCGGTTATATTACAATGGCCGTCCAAATTGGAATTTAGAACGTCTAAATCTCCATGACAACTAGGCAACTGTGGCACATGTGTTTCAAAAAGGTTCCGGTTTGGACACTAAATACAGCGTTTAGAAGTTTCCATCCATCGTCACTTTCTGTTATTGTTATTGTATCGTTTTCAGCCAAAGGGTCACAGTCTAATCCGTGGTTAATCCAAAGATCTATGAGTCTGCGTGGCCTTAGTTACGGTTGCGGTTGGCGTTTATTTAACCCTAACCTCCCTAAATCAAAAGGTAAACCCCTTCTGCTTCGCTTCGCTCTGCCGGAGCTTGAACGAGGGCACATGGCGAAAGTAGTTTGTGAACTTTTCACCCAAAACTGGAAGGAATAAAAAACATTCTTCGATAAACAAAATAACTGCTATTAAGTTAAAGCTCCCATATTATACACTTTTCGGTTCTATTATACACCATATTATATGGTCTTAGTGGTCCCTAATACGTTTTTCTTTAATTGTTTGCTGAAAAAAACTTTCAGATAATTTATTGTACTATGCGGATGTTCAGCTAATCTCACAATGGCCTATTTTTTAAAAAGAGGTGCAGCTCCCCTCGTAAATATACAATCTTTGAGCTCCCCTGCCCCCTGTCCGCAAGCGAAGCCAGATACGCCTCGCCCTCTGTCTGTCAGGGCCGTGGACCAATAAGAAATAGGGGTGTGGGCTGCACAGTGGAAGCTTCTGGCTTTCCAGTTTTTGAGGTCAGAAATGAGGAGAATTCTGACTAGAGTATATTTGGGGGGAGGGGTGGGGGTTTCAGAAAGGGGGAGAGTGAGAAAAGGAGAGATTGTTATTTTATTTAATATTTTGGCAGTCTCTAGGCACACCGTGGACTCATGGATATGTTAGAACACATTTAAAAAGTGCATTTAGCGTAATATGTGACCTTTAACACAAGCAGTTGGTAATCTTTAAAAAAATTGTAGCCTATAACAGAATATGAAAAAAATATGTTTGGAGGTATACCCCTAAACCAAATTCCATATGGTAGGCTACTGAATACCAAAATGCATTTTCGGCTTCAACCAAATCAATCTCTTACGTCAGACAATTAAACAGCTTATGAACAAATCCTTCAGTCCTAACCTTCAGAACAGTGTTGAGAATGTGCTTTTCAAGCTTTTCAAAAAAACTCCAATGTTGAGATAATGACTATCAAAGATGGCTGTACAGCATATGAGAAACATACAGTCACAAACAGACAAGGTTCATAAAAAGATTTAAAAAAAAACACCTAAATGTACATTTTGCACCTTTTTTTTCAAACTAATATGAAACAACACATGTTATGGAACCAGAAATAGACAGAAAACATTTAGGTAAGCATGACACTAAATAGACCCACAGAGAGAGAATGTCCGATCTAGCGGTAACCAAATTCCGCAAATTAAACCGCTTTCTCTTAGGCCGTATCCATCAAAGCAACCAGAAGCCTATAACTGATCTATTGGCAATTTGTCCCAGCAGGTGTAGATGTATGTTAAGCCTAGAAACAGCAGGGTGGGAGATCGGAGGGAAAGACGCTGTGTTCTCAACTGAAGCTAAAATCATAAGACCGGAATACCTGAGCTTAGGACCGCCGCATGCCTTCCCAAATCCCTACTGGGCTCCGGTTCTCTTCCTCTGTGTCCTACCCCCATATCTTTGCCTACATGTGTTTTGCAAAGGCGGATGGAGGGAGTGTCTGTCTGTCTGTGTGTCTGTGTGTCTGTCTGTCTATCCATCCATCCATCCATCCATCCATCCATCCATCCATCCATCCATCCATCCATCCATCTGATTGAGTAAAGTGAACATTTTTTTTTCGATACACCACAGACAAATTTTTTTTTTTTTCAAGATTATTTTTGGGCATTTCAAGCTTTATTGGATAGTACAGAGTTGAAATGGGGAGACAGAGAGAGACAGAGAGAGAGAGAGAGAGAGAGAGAGAGAGAGAGAGAGAGAGAGGGCGGATGACCTGCAGTAAAGGTCCACGGGTCGGATTTGAATCCGCGACCACTGCAACGAAGGCCGGAGCCAATATGGTACACGCTCTATCCACTACACCACCGGAGCGCCCCCACAGACAACATTTTACTCAGCCAACCAACATTTCCATTTATTAATGTAGAGATGGCGATTCAAGAAATAATTTGGAGTGCATGTCCAGAAGCATATGTCACAGCCGGACAGAATTAGATACCCAACCCACTTAAAGAGGCTGCTTGCGGGGCGCTCCGGTGGCGTAGTGGATAGAGCGTGTACCATATTGGCTCCGGTCTTCGTTGCAGTGGTCGCGGGTTCGAATCCGACCCGTGGCCCTTTACTGCAGGTCCCCCCCCCCCCCCTCACTCTCCCTCTCTCTCTCTCTGTCTCCCCATTTCAACTCTGTACTATCAAATAAAGCTTGAACATGCCAAAAAAAAAAAATCTTAAAAAAAAAAAAAGAAAAAAAAAGAGGCTTCCCGCTTGGGCATGTGTGTGTTCATTGAATGTGTCAGTCGAATGTGTCAGTGATACGCTGGCAGTCGCTGTGACATTAGGGGCCGTTTGGGGGAGCATTCCATTATTGGTCTCAGAGGCACATTTTTTTTTTGTTTTCCAGAGCTCCACAGTGATTGGCTATCTCTGCTACTAGCTTGGCGCCCAATTGGCATTCCTTATTTTATTCCACTTGGTTGGCATCTGACCATTGGAGAGAGAGAGAGAGAGAGAGAGCGCTAGAGAGAGAAAGAGAAAGAGATACAGTGAGAGAGCGACAGACACAGAGGGAGAGAGAGAGAGAGGGAGGGAGAGAGAGAGAGGGAGAGAGAGAGAGACAGTGAGAGAGACAGACACAGAGGGCGAGAGAGAGAGAGACACAGTACCAGAGAGACAGACACAGAGGGAGGGAGAGAGAGAGAGATAGGATTAAAAAAGGCAAGCGGGGCAGGCTGCCATCTTCGACTTGATTTGGGAAGCTTTTTTTGGGGGATTCTGGAAATACCTTCGAAAAAAATCAACAGCACAGTCAAACAAACATGGCTGATTAATTACCTTCAACAGAAACAGATGTTTGTCTAAAAATAACACGAGAGACTCAAACCGGGGCAGACTATCTCCTGGCACCGGCTTCAGACTTTAAAGGACAGATTTACGAGCTGGACCGGCCCAGGCTATTTCCATGTCTATGATTAAAGGTTATCAATAAATCAATCTTCGCATTCAACCCGTTGGCAAGAAAACGTAATATGTCGAGCTATACTTTCAACCATCACAGGGGCAAAAAGTTACTGTCGACTTGCTGTGGTTGTACAGGAGAACAGCCTAGCATCTGTAAACCCAAATCCATAAAAAAAATCCTTCTCTGTCATTTGGGGAGTTGATATAGCATGATAGTTAGCGGCTGAAAAGAGTAATGCATATTTGTTGATACACTTTACAGAAGTTCGATTTAAGATGAGGCCGGCTTTGCTCTGGATCTTATTACGCAATAAATATTTTTAACCAATCCCAGCAGGTCTATAAAAACAATTACTGTTGCCATAGAGACCGTTTGGTATGGCCACTCCCACACAGTCCTGCCATGACGGTATATAACGTTTTATAATATTTATGAAGATTTATTTTCATTCAGATTTTTGAAAAAGCTTATTGGGACACCTAACTTTGATTTTACATATTGATTTTTACTATTTTAGACCATCCCTGCGTTCCGAATCGCATACTTTCTACTATATAGTATGTAGAAAAAAGATTTAGGATGTCCCAATTCTTGTGGCCAGATTTAGGATGGTTAGAAGTACCCGGATGTCCTACTTCATGCGGCCAAGATTGTTAGTGTTGAAAAGTGCATCCTATTTGGGCGATTCTGACCCTCAATCCGGTGCGCACGTGAAGTGACGTCACATCGACGAAGCCTCCGTATGAAAACAAACGGGGATGCGACGGATATAAAAGCAAGAGGCAAGATCAAGGCGCAATGTTATGATGAAATAAGAGAGTGAAGTATGTCCCAATAGTATGCCTTCTGCATCCTAACTAGATTATTTTTATCGTCAAATGTAGTATGTAGAATAGAAAAAAGCAGGCGATTCGGAACGCAGGACCGGTTTCTAGAGGCTTTAGTGTGTAGCAGTGGATCAGAGAAGGATTGGTTAAAGGTCAAATCCGTCTGAAGACACTTGTACGGGCCTGTCCCACAGCTTGCTGGTGTGTGTTAGGCGTCCCAGCTGTTGATACTAGCAGGTGTTGGGGAGGAAGCCTTGATCATGGCTCCTTACTGCGTATCAGCTATTTAAAGCCTTTTAATCCGGCGCTCTTCAGAAAAGCCAAAATATTTTCGACTTGTATAATCCTTGAATGGAAACTGTGTCCGAAAACCGTGTCCGTTTAAGAGGCTACACACACACACACACACACACACACACACACACACACACACACACACACACACACACACACACACACACACTTGTTTGTGATGGATGTGCGCCGGTCGTTATAGGGATCAAGATATCGGGTTTCTGACAAATCCAAGGTCAAAAATATGCGAGGTTTTAACTGGCCACATGAATGCAATAAATCGAATCGAACTCTGTCTATCCGTGATATGTTTGAGAATCTAGCTCCAAACTCACTCACACACACACACACACACACACACACACACACACACACACACACACACACACACACACACACACACACACACACACACACACACACACACACACGTTCTCTTGGCCATTTAAGATCTGGAACACAAAACGACGGCCCAACAAGAAGAAAACAGATGCTTTGATGTGATTCACTGTGTGGTTTGGACGCATGCTTAGCCTGGCCCAGACACTCGCAAGTTGAATTTTTTTTTTTTTTAAATAAAGAGATGAAAATACTGACAAACGGTGAGAGTGCCAGTGAGGCCACGTATTCATTATACTAATAACAATACATCACACATTTCGGGGCGCTCCGGTGGTGTAGTGTATAGAGCGCGTACCATATCGGCTCCGGCCTTCGTTGCAGTGGTCGCGGATTCGAATCCGACCCGTGGACCTTTACTGCAGGTCATCCCCCCCTCTCTCTCTGTCTCTCTCTCTGTCACTCTGTCTCCCCATTTCAATCTGTACCATCAAAATAAAGCTTGAAAATGCCAAAAAAAAATATCTTTAAAAAAACAACACATCACATTCATATAGCGCTTTTCCAAATGCTCAAAGACGCTTCACAATAGCAGCAAAATCAAACGAAGCAAAAAAAAATTAAGTGGAAGAAATAATATGGAGAAATTTAGGGTACAACAATAAGCTAACTGTGCGGCACCCTTTTAAGTCAGGGGTACCAAGCCGTCCCCAAGGGTCCCAAAAGGGTGGAGCTACACAATGCAGTCCGTTGATTGGTCGACAGAATCATAATTTCCGTGTGAGAGATAAACTGCCGTGTGTAGTCACCTCGGCTAGAGTATTGTGTTTAGATGTTGGCATGCAGCTCTCTGTTTATCGATTATAGGCGTTTTCTTTCATCTTCATTTAATTAATACACTGTCTCCTGCTGCTATGATGTCTCTAGTTCTGTAGCCGATCAAGTAACGGTGTGTTACAGTGGAAATGAAGGCCTTAAGGTTGGCCTTAGGCTAAATGCCAAGAAAACAGAGGTCATCACCTACAACATCTCACCGGAGCATCAACCGCTGACAACATCTGGTGGCACTGTGCTGAAGGAAGTCGAGGACTTTAAGTGTCTGGGCTCATGGGTCAACTCAACCAAGCAGGACCTAAAGGTGAGGAAGGCACTCGCATGGAGGGCCCTGAACGGAATGACCTGTGTGTGGAACTCCAACCTCCCCCGTCAAACCAAACTCAGCTTCTTCTATGCAACGGTAGAGTCTGTTCTCCTCTACGGCAGAATGCTGGTCCCTGAAGCCAGCCTTGCAGAAGTCTCTAGACGGGTGCTACGCCAGGATGCTCCGTGCAGTACTTAACATCAGAAAGAGCACACATGTTACCAACAGTATCCTGTACGAACACATGTTACCAACAGTATCCTGTACGAACACATGTTACCAACAGTATCCTGTATGAACACATGTTACCAACAGTATCCTGTATGAACACGTTACCAACAGTATCCTGTATGAACACATGTTACCAACAGTATCCTGTATGAACACATGTTACCAACAGTATCCTGTACGAAGGAATACCAAGAGCACACATGTTACCAACAGTATCCTGTATGAAGGAATACCAAGAGCACACATGTTACCAACAGTATCCTGTACGAACACATGTTACCAACAGTATCCTGTATGAACACATGTTACCAACAGTATCCTGTACGAACACATGTTACCAACAGTATCCTGTATGAACACATGTTACCAACAGTATCCTGTATGAACACGTTACCAACAATATCCTGTATGAACACATGTTACCAACAGTATCCTGTATGAACACATGTTACCAACAGTATCCTGTATGAAGGAATACCAAGAGCACACATGTTACCAACAGTATCCTGTACGAACACATGTTACCAACAGTATCCTGTATGAACACATGTTACCAACAGTATCCTGTATGAACACATGTTACCAACAGTATCCTGTATGAACACATGTTACCAACAGTATCCTGTATGAACACATGTTACCAACAGTATCCTGTACGAAGGAATACCAAGGTATTATACCATCGGTCTGGAAGACGTCCTACACTAACATACGTGGATGTACTCAAGAAGGATGCAGGAGCGCAAAGTACCAATGAACTGGCCAGATGTATGGAGAATCGGGATGACTGGAAGCAACGATGGAGGGCTCGTCTGAGGACGACCTAGAGAGAAATGCAAACCAGGGATAGGGTGACAGTGCCCTGCCTAACCGTACTGTGCCAGGGGTTGACACTAAGGTTTCAAATGCACTTGCCCATAGGGCAAGTACAGGTAATGTTTTACTTGCCCGAATGTTGTGTTCACTTGCCCAAAAAAAAACTAAAAAACTGTTAAACAATGATATATACATATAGGCTAATTGAATTATACATTTTAGCGATCTCTTATCTCTTAAATGCAAACACTGCTTACTAGTCTCATCCTGACCACATAAAACGAACAACAATTCATATAAGCCTAGATATCATGACATCACACACTACACCAAGCGCTTGGTCCTGCTGCAGCATCGTGAAAGGGCCTCTTTTTGCCATGCACCTTGCCCAGGGGCTCAGAAAACTCAGTCTAGCTCAGAGTCAAGCTGAATGTTAGCTTCCACAGAAAAATTTTACTTATTTAAAACGGTCACATTGTGCCAAAAAGTGATTGTGTGCCATAAAATTATTAAAGTCCACCATGTTAAAGCTATTGCCCAGTTACACTGTAAGTAAGGAGGGGGATCATTCATTTCTATTCATATTGATACCATTATAAAGACTCCACAATCCAAATCTTTATCAATACCTTTCTATTATTTTGTTTAAAGAGAACTGGTATTATTGCTTTAATTGCTTACAAGATGAGCAGAGCTCAGGATAGGACTTTAAGCAGGTCATAATTCGATATTTAGGCCTACTATTTAGTTTATATTGCTGGGAAAACAAGTTTTTTACCCAAACTGTAGGCTATTATTCAAGCTTCCCGTGAAAAACTCAAATTTCTTATTTTCTTGATGTTACATTTGAACACATCATGATGTAATTTTATTGACCTTTGCCTAATAATCATTTTACTGAGCCGACCTGAACACATCACATTTGAACCGTTTGCGATTTTTTTTAGCTAACTAGGTCTTATCCTGCATATTTTAATATGGATTTAAAAACTATGCGTTTTTTTAACTGCGGGACTTGTCACTAGCTACAGTCTCTCGTTTGTTGATCACCGCTGCATTGAATGAATCATGAGACGGTGCGGAGCCCGTCTGCAGCGGCAGCGGCTCAGCAGACGAGAGTTTTTTTTTTTTTTTTTGGAGACGGAGCGGGTGGAAGGAGTTTCTTCAAGACATTCGAAGGTAGAACAGTTTTACAGTCCATGATGCGGTGCAGTGATGGAATAATACGCTGAAGTAGGCCTAATTAGATGAAGATGACCCGACTCGATATTTAAAATTATATAATGTGACCTAGCCTACTGGACTCCATAGCGGTATCGATAAGCTCAAACGTTATTGATTTCTGGGTTTTGAATATAGCGGAACCAGGTCCGTAGGATAGAGCCGGCTTTCGGAACGTAGACAGCGAAACTGCGCGCACACAGGCTGTGTGTGTGTGTGTGTGTGTAGTGTGTGTGTGTGTGTGTGTGTGAGAGAGAGATAGAGAGATCGAGTGCGAAAGAGCGACCGTGATGCTGCTGGCTGCCGCGCGCAGCTGCTCAATTGCGAATATAGCCGATCTATTTTGTGTGATTTAGCGAAAAAAAAATGTTTTGCAGACTGTAAAACACATGAATACACAGCCTATACTACAGACAAACCCTCTAAAATCCACTTGCCCGTCCGGCCAAACCAAGAAGCAATCTCAACTTGCCCAAACATTATTTTCAGTTGCCCCGGGCAAGCGGGCAACCGTTAGTGTCAACCACTGTGTGCCTAACCGTACTGTGCCGAACTGTACCAAACTGTGCCGTTTTTCAGTGAAAAACAGTGTATGAAAGGGGGAAAGAAACTGGGAGTCAGAAGGAAAGAATCTATTAACGATCTCTTCACAAAGCCAGCTGCACAGGAACGAATAAAAAGAGGAAGAGATGACAGACGCAGCGGAAAAGAGGGGGAACACAAAGGAGGTGAAGGATGGAGGGAGAGGTGAGAAAAGAGAAGGCAAAATAGTGGGCGAAAATATCTCAATAAGGTTTTAATTATACAACAGTGTGTGTGTGCGTGTGTGTGTGTGTGTGTGTGTGTGTGCGTGTGTGTGCCGGAAAGAAAAACAACGTTCTGGCCGAGTTAAACCTCAGCGGGTCCAAGCAATGTTTTGTTTAAACGGCTAAATGATAATCCAAAAAAGTGCAAATTTCAATGAATTATATACAAGGGACCACACTGGTGGATTTGGCATCTGTTCAGCTTATTACTAACAAATCACAAGTGCACACTATGGAATAGACTTTACATTCAAGCTTTTACCAAACTGAGGATATCCTTGAAAAGATTTTTTCATTAGGAAATTGATTATTTTTTTCCCCGATCAAAAGAAACAGACTGTATATACCGCAACAGTGGATTTGGCCTAGCAGCAGACTGGCAAAGGCCCGATGCATATTGGCAACGTTTAAAAAGTGAAAACAAGAAAGACATTGTGGAAAAAGAATGGGAGCGCGTGCCGAAGGGATGAAAGTGTCTCGCAATGAGGCTTTAATTACAGAAACATGGTGTAGTGGCAGGCAACAACAGGCCTTTAGCTGTTTTGCCTGAGATGAACTTACAAAGAAATGGTTTTGTCCCCGAAAAAGAATCCAAAAAGCTCTAATTAAATTAGTTTTTTTTTACTGTGTGTGACGGTCTCTGTGTACGTGCATTGGACTCTTACTAACACATTAGATAAAAGTCACATAACTGCTGAAGTATTTTGGTTGGGATCTGGTCTTTCAAAGCCATTCTTTTTGTTGATTTTTCTATTTGTTTTATTGCATTTTGCCCATTTAGTACGATTTTGTTTGTTGTATTTTTATATGGCTAGAAGGAGTTCTCAGGCAATTTCACCTTGGGCCGACCTTTAAGACATCAGAACCGCCACAAAAAAAGGTGGTTGTGTATCAAACTGTATCATTGCTTTCCGACCCCAGTATTTTCAAGACGCTACATAAGATTGTTGCCACATTGTTTAAAAAAATCTGGTTCTCCGGTTCTTTTCACTGAGGCATTTTATAAAGGAAAGAGACGGGCTGTGTGTGTGTGTGTGTGTGTGTGTGTGTGTGTGTGTGTGTGTGTGTGTGTGTGTTTACGAGCGTGCGTGCGTGTGTGTGTGTGTGCGTGTGTGTGTGTGTGTGTGACGGCGCCTTTATGGTCTGCCAACTCCAACGAACTGAACCGCCATTTTGGCTCTTTCAACTCAACAATCCTTTATTTTGAAAAAGACCCATAATCCCTGTGACGCTAGCCGACCAAGAACACAAGATGGTGGTGCCGTGTTTTTACATAATCGCCTTTAAGGAATCACTTCTAAGATGGATGGCTGACTGTGCCCCACCAAGACACTCTAGTGGAGCAAATGGGCTTCAAATGCCTTGCTCAAGGGCAGTTTGCCTTTTTCTGTCTTTGTTTTTGCAAATTAAATGAAGAGAATAGAAAAAAATAAAAAATAAAATAATGCCATGGAAAAGGATTGGATTTGGAATAGCTCGATGCTACGCTGTGTCCACATATGCAAGCGTTTGTAGAAGTTAAGTTAAGTTGCTTTATTTGTTAATTAACATAAGGCAGATACCAGGGGGTGCCCTTAGCTCAGTTGGTAGGCCCCCCCCCCCATGGGCCTCGGCCAGCAGTGGACCCGGGTTCGATTCCAGCCCGCGGTCGTTCTCTGCATGTCACTCCCCTCTCTGCCCCATTTCAACTATGTCTCTACACTATCAATAAAGCATAAAAATGCCCAAAAAATATCTTAACAACAGGCAGATACCAACCCAAGGCCCATCAACTTTGCATTTGTTTTTGTTTGTTTATTTGTTGTGTGCCTCCGGTGTAAAGCGATTTGAGTGTGAGAAAAGCGCTGTGTTAATCAAATATATCATTATTAATATAGATATACACCAAGTACACTCACAAGGCTCAGAATATTGGGAAGTGAGTCTGTTTGTATGTATGCTTGTTGTCACTATAGCGATCGCATGCTATTTATGTGTGTGTGTGTGTGTGTGTGGTTCCCACTTACACTGGATGCAAAAAACTAGACATTCCTGTTCAAGTGCACAGGGCGAAGGAGCAGCGCCTTCCGATTGTATCATACAAGTAGAGCAGAGAGAGAGGGGGAGAGAGAGAGAAGGACAGAGGGAGAAGGAGAGAGAGAAGGACAGAGAGAGAGGGAGAGAGAGAGAGGGAGACAGACAGAGAGAGAGACAGGGAGAGAGAGACAGAGAGAGAGAGGGAGAGAGAGATAGAGAGAAGGAGAGAGAGAGAGATGGAGAGAGAGACAGAGAGCCAGACTAGGGTTAAGAGGTGAGAGGTGAAGAAGTGGACTGGGTTAGAAAGAAGAGGAATGGACTTAAACAAAGACAGACGGCGGTTGGTTGTGTGTGTGTGTGTGTATGTGTGTGTGTTTGCATATGCATATGCGTGTGCGTGTGCGTGTGTGTGTGTGTGTAGGCGGTATAAGGAAATGAGGGGGCTGCAGATATAGTGTTCCGTAAGCGGCCAGACGTTCAGGGTAAGTGGGGAGAGTCCTCTTGGCCTTGTGTAAGCAGAGCGGAGATGACTTATATCATTGGCAGAGAGTCGGTTGGGTTCATGAATAATTGTGAGTGTGCTAAAGTGCGTCCGCTGAAGTCTAGAGCCGCAGCTTCCTGGGAAAACGTATTTTCATGCTGATTCAACATACGCACCGAAGGGGAATCTGACTCACCCCCAATCCCTTGACTTACTACAGATGTGCGTGGGTTGAGAATTACTTTAAGGTGCTTATATTTAGTTGGTGCTTATATTTAGTTAGTGCACACTTTGTGCACACATTTGAGTGTTTCCTAAAGGCCACGTGATCACACTGTTAAAAATGAAAAAAGTTATAGACAGTATTTAGTTATATGGAAAACTTCAAAATATTAAAGGGACACTGTGTAACATTATAAGTAATTAATTACCTAAAATCAATATCCTCATTCATAAATATGTCCTCATTGGTGTAAAATCACCTCTGCCAATAATCTGAATTATCCTCCTGAGCCGAGAATTACAAATATTAATATTACATTTTGTACATCGAGCGGGCAAGTCGTTTGGAGGACGCCCTACCAACTGAGCTAAGGGCGCCCCCTAGAACTCATTATTTGTTTTTATACTTATGAAAGAAACATTTTCATGAAATATGAACGATAAGGTATCTCAACAAAAGATAATACGTTGGTTCAAATGTTGGCAGTTTTCCTTAAGACTTTAGAATTTTGGATATAGCCTCAAAACCTCAAAAATCTAGTGGAGACAGTTACGTTCTCCCTTTTTAATTTTTGCAATGTACCAAGTTAAGACCTTTTAGCCTATTATAGGAATAAGGAGACCACATTTACAGCACATGGCATTCTGTTTGTGTGTGTAGACGTAACACATCTTTCTAAAAAACATGGGTTGTAAATTCCCATTGAAAAAAAA
>OX442371.1:2681784-2686784 GCA_949357725.1 Hyperoplus immaculatus
CCTTGTCTATGTACTAATGGAGCAGAACGTGTTTCTGCTAATCATGTTTGTCGCTCAGTGCAGTGATGTGAACTGGGCCTAGATGGAGACACTCCCTACAGGCCCTGTCAAGAAGTTAATGGACTCATTCACACACACACACACACACACACAAAAAGGGACACACACATACACACAAAAAGGGACATACGCGCGCGCACACACACACACACACACACACACACACACACACACACACACACACACACACACACACACACACACACACACACACAAGAATGGATGACCTTGTAAAGTCTAACCTTTGGATTCTCATACACAGAGGACACTCCTCAATAACAATCAATCCTTCATGCAGAACCGACCAGAGCAGGGAGTGTGTTTTGGCAAAGGCAGAGAGGAAACTAACTTTACTTTCACTTCATTCTGCTCTGTGTGTGTGTGTGTGTGTGTGTGTGTGTGTGTGTGTGTGTGTGTGTGTGTGTGTGTGTGTGTGTGTGTGTGTGTGCGTGTTTGTGCGTGCGTGTCTGTGTGTGTGTGTGTGTGTGTGTTTGTGCGTGTGTGTGTGTGTGTGCGTGCTTGTGTGTCTGTGTGTATGTCTGTGTGTGTGTGTGTGTGTGTGTGTGTGTGTGTGTGTGCGTGCGTGTGTGTGTGCGTGCGTGTGTGTCTGTGTGTATGTCTGTGTGCATGTGTGTCTGTGTGTGTGTGTGTGTGTGTGTGTGTGTCTGTGTGTCTGTGTGTGTGTGTGTGTTCTGGTCCACTCATGCATATGTGGACCTCCCTAACACTTCAGTCATAGCTGTCGACACACAGCGCCTCACAATAGACAAACTGTCTCTGCCCAAAACTACACTGTCAGCAGATTTTAGTCGGGATGCGTCCTACTGATTGTATACGGACGATGTGTGACCAAGTGCAGTACTGTGTGTGTGTGTGTGTCTGTGCGTGTGCAGGTGTGTGTGTGTGTGTGCAGGTGTGTGTGTGTGTGTGTGTGCGTGTGCTTCCTTTTCTCTCATCGCAAAACTGAAAGACAATGCAGATAGCGTGCATGGGCGAGCGAGTGTTTGAGCTGAATTATAGTGTATATTTATGCAACTTTTTGCAGGCAATATTTGCAAAAAAAAATGTCTCCCGCACATTTTAGTATTTTCTACTCACTAGTTACATTTAGCAGAAAAATGTGCATCAAAAACATGATTTTCTTATACAGTATGACGCATAATTATAGGTCTATTGTTCAATTGTTAAGAATTATCAACATTTTTGTTCGAAAATATCAAATATAATATTACGTTTTTTTTTTAAAGATATTTTTTGGGCATTTTTATGCTTTATTGATAGTGTAGAGACAGAGGTGAAATGGGGCAGAGAGGGGAGTGACATGCAGAGGACGACCGCGGGCTGGAATCGAACCAGGGTCCGCTGCTGGCCGAGGCCCATGGGGGGGGGGGACGCCCTACCAACTGAATATAATGTTACTTTTATGCGTGAATAGTTTACTGACCTGTTACAGCAAGTGAAACCTTATTCTCAGAACTAACTTGTTTGATACTAAAAGTTGACCTCGGCGTAGATTAGAGCCTTCTGAAGTCCACACACACACACACACACACACACACACAGACACACACACACACACACACACACACACACACACACACACACACACACACACACACACACACACACACACACTATATCTCCTTCTGAAGTCTTCTAAATGTGCTCCGACCGGAACACTTACATGCTTCTTTAACTCCACTCATTGCCATCCTCTTGCCCGAATAGACGAGTGATTTATGTCATTGAAGTAGTGAGTCATCCTCTAGGTGGCTTTTTGAGATGCGGCTTTTTGACAAAGAAAATTGGGCCCTTTTTTTTCCCGTAAATGCCTTTTGTCCTTTCAAGCTTGGTTTGAACTAATTTACACACACACACACACACACACACACACACACACACACACACACACACACACACACACACACACACACACACACACACACACACACACACACACACACACACACACACACACACACACACACACACGCGCGCGCGGTGCAATCTTTATAATAGGAAAGAGGGAGATTCGCTCAGGCGTAAACATAAACAGAGTGTCGCTGGGGAGTTGGGAATGAAAGGGGGAGTGAGAGAGAGAGGCCATAACAAAAGGCAAAGGACGAGTTCATTTATATACTGTAGGACATTTCATAATCTAGTTTAAAAAGCAGAGAACTAAAAGACGGATTCGGATAAATATATCTATAAAAGGATTTTGTAACAGTGCAGTGGAGGACATTTTGTGAGGTTGTATAGCCATAAACCATATCCTTTAACCAATTTAAACATGCTCTCTTTGAATCTGCCAAACTCTGTCTGTAACTGTTCTAAGCGTCAAGGTCTTTAGTTTAGTTTCAAAAGGTGGCAACAGTTTGGGCTAATCTTAAATATTCAAGAAGCTTATTCCAGGCTAGGGCAGCAGTGTAGACATGTGAAAGAAAGGAAGAAAAGAAAGGAGAGAGAGAGATATACAGAGAGAGAGAGTGAGAGAGAGAGAGAGAGAGGGACAGACAGAGAGAGAGATAGATAGAGAGAGAGACAGAGACAGACAGAGAGAGAGAGGGACAGACAGAGAGAGATAGATAGAGAGAGGGACAGAGAGAGAGAGTGAGAGAGAAAGAGACAGTGAGAGACAGAGAGAGAGAGAGAGAGAGAGGGACAGACACACAGAGAGACAGAGAGAGAGAGAGAGAGAGAGAGAGAGAGAGAGAGAGAGAGCAAGTGGCTAGGAGAAGACAAATGGGATTGGTTTTCATTAGGAAAATCGGAGGTCAAGCGGAAAGAAATTAATAAAACTAGAGAGAGACGGAGGGTTAGGGAGTGCAGCTCTGCAATCTCTCACTCCTCATCAGCGCTTGTTATAGAGCCATTAGCAGGGCCTTCAGACCGTGACGCTTACAACCTCCCTGAAGCGCACACACACACACACACACACACACACACACACACGTACACACACACGTACATGCCTTCACAGCTTTGCGAGCTAAGCCGTTGTATAGATTTCTAGTTTCCCAAAGATGCCTCACGCGACCCGTGCTGCCCCAAAATTACAGCGAGAAAATATTTATTATTTCAGACGGAAGTTTCTGACAGAACGGGAGAGAAATGGGGAAAGAAACAATTTCCCTTTTAGCCTCAGAGGAAATGTATGTTTAATGGGCTCTTATTAGATGTCTTGATATGGATGTACTGTGTGTGTGTGTGTGTGTGTGTGTGCGTGTGTGTGTGTGTGTGTGTGTGCGTGTGTGTGTTCAGTTTGGTTCACTTTCATTTCACATTCAGTGCAGAGTTGTGTGTTTGCGGCGGCCAACACCTTGTGGTTACACAATTGATTGATTGGTTTTTTATCATTGTGTATAAACAATAAGCCCATCCCAAAGACAGGCTTAAGAGATGCCATTATTAGCAACACAAAGGACCACAAACCAAAAGTAGGCGCTTGACAATACCTATACTAACGAAATATACTGTTTTTTCCAGACTTAAAGGTGCTACGAGGAACTTTTAAATATTTCTGAAACAGTCTAATCTTTCCTCTGATGATCATAAATTACATGTATTATAATTACAACAGCAAACGAGACCATCAGTGCAAAGAATGCTATTTTTATATAGTTTCTCTTAATGCCTTTGTCATGGGGTATACGCTCACCCAGGAACAACAGCTGGCGTAGTAAAAACACTACCGCTTTAGTCCAAAGGGGGAGCAAGGATTAACACAAACTGAAAGTTCCTCGGGGGCACCTTTAAACAAAATATGATCATTACGTCCACCGTTTGTCAGGATTTATTTTGGATGGAAGCTGGGATGGGCCAAACTTGCAATTTTCTTTCGATCTTGTTATGGTGAAAAACAATACAATCACAAGACAGTTATTGAGAACAAGAAACACATTCTAATTAATAAAAAGAGCAACCTATTGATTTCTTGTTGAAGCCAGAATTTAATTGTTTTTCAAGATCACAGCAGCCTTTGTCGGCTTCCATAGTTTATATATAAATACACTGTATATCGAAAAGATAAAATGGTCAAGAAAGGGATTAAGAATTCATCCTTGAGGGCTTGAGGGGGGGACATGCATGTTGATACCAAATTCTTGTGGAAATCCACCCAATAGCAGTTCAAACTATTCAGCTCCAAACCACAAATATGGATCTACAGACGCGCTACATGAAAACAGATAAACCAAATGCATCAGGAGTCGTCCTTTAGGCAGCGTGGACATGTGGTCCCAATTTAACGGCATCCTCACAAATAGCTGTTGAGATATTTCAGCCCTGTTCCAGTTTTGACATATTACCGGCTGAAGACATCTTATGTCCATATTTGTTTACACTCTAACTTCCTTAAAAAAATTTAAAATTCAGTTTTTTGTTTATTGGGTCCTTTCAACGCCTAACAGTGTGGAGTCTGTGACTGTAGAGCCAAGTGAAGCCATCCATCCGTCCGTTCATCTATCTATCTATCTATCTATCTATCTATCTATCTATCTATCTATCTATCTATCTATCTATCTATCTATCTATCTATCTATCTATCTATCTATCTATCTATCTATCTATCTATCTATCTATCTATCTATCTATCTATCATCCATCCATCCATCCATCCATCCATCCATCCATCCATCCATCCATCCATCCATCCATCCATCCATCCATCCATCCATCCATCCATCCATCCATCCAAACAAGACCATTAGTGCAAAGAATACTATTTTTTTATATATTTTTTTCTGAATGCCTTTTTCATGGGGTATACGCTCACCCTGGAGCTACAGCTGGCGTAGTACAAACACTAGGGCTTTTGTCCAAAGCGGGAAAAAGAATTGACACAAAGTGAAAGTTCCTGGGAGCACCTTTCAAGGTTGATCTTATCACCTTACTCACTGGGATGTTTAGGTTTGGGGGAAAAGTTGGAAAGCAGTAGGGGG
>OX442371.1:2694284-2701784 GCA_949357725.1 Hyperoplus immaculatus
AAATCCCCCAGATATCAGCAGCAGGTGCATTTTAAAATGTAGTGATGTGTTGGCTTAATCAAGGCCAAGAAACCACTTTCAATATGTTGCTTCCTTACAATGCAGTTCCCTTTGGATTGGGTTAAATAAAAAGCGAGACCCTGACTCATACGTCATTATAAGGGAGTAACTGTTAGTTGATACCACATTTTAGTTGAGGAGCATTTCGTGGACCCTCACTCCAAGAGTCCCATATAGTTAAAGAGCCCTTCATCTAGCCTAATAATCAGTTTGGGTTCAAACATATATCAAGATTGCCAATGCGATTTCACTCACATTGTTGCCAGAAACTCTACAATTAAGGACTGGCTGGCTGCACCTCACAATGACCTCCTCACTCTAAATACTGCATTTTGAACTTAGATTTCTTCCTGTATTTTTGAAACATTAACGACTGGGTATTTAGCCGATATCTTACAATCTACCTTCGTAAAATGTGCCCTGATTGCAGCTCTAAACGTCATTTTAAAATGAGGAGGGAGCTGTTTTTTTTTTTTTTTTTGAGGAACCGTGATTTTAATCGCCTCGCACAATCAAAGAGAAAACTCTTGGTGCACTGATTTAAGCGCAACTCTGGAACTTCTTCAAGGTGCTACGAGGAACTTTTAAATATTTCTGAAACAGTCAAATTTTTCCTCTGATGCTCATTTGTAACAGCAAACGAGACCATCAGTGCAAAGAAAGCTATTTTTATACAGTTTTTCTTAATGCCTTTGTCATGGGGTATACGCTCACCCGGGAACAACAGCTGACGTAGTAGAAACACTACCGCTTCGGTCCAAAGGCGGTGCAAGAATTAACACAAACTGAAAAGTCCTCGGAGCACCTTTAAATACATGCATACAGTATATTATTGACAAACAGTAGCGTATACAGCACAAATGACAAAGACTGTATCACCCTACACACACACACACACACACACACACAAAGACACACACACACACACACACACACACACACACACACACACACACACACACACACACACACACACACACATACACACACACACACACAATGGTTCTATTGCAGCATATCTAAACAGCGGTTGCAGGAGGTTGGGCCCTTAGTGGGAGAGTTGTCTCAACGTGCTGGTGTTGGGAAAGGGGAGCTATCTCCCAACATCAAAACAGATCAAATTACTTTAAAAAAATAAGAATATTAGGCAATCAGTGTGTAGCTTTAAAGCGTGTAGGAGCATGAAAGTAACGGCAGAATGCGTATTTCGTAATTTGTACGTAAAATTAATGGTGAGTAGCGTGTGTGTGTGTGTGTGTGTGTGTGTGTGTGTGTGTGCGTGTGTGTGTGCGTGTGTGTGTGTGTGTGTGTGTGTGTGTGTGTGTGTGTGTGTGTGCGTGCGTGCGTGTAAGCTCATTAACTCATAACAAACGCTGGTAGTGATTGCTAAACGCTTGGGTGCTTACATGCACAATTTATTTTACCTGCGAGCTACAATGCAAAACCAAAGCATACACCTTTGAATGTTTGTGTGCGTGTGTGTGTGTGTGTGTGCAAATGCCAGTGTGTTTGTGATGTGTGTGTGTGTGTGTGTTTGTGCAAATGCCAGTGTGTTTGTGATGTGTGTGTGTGTGTGTGTTTGTGCAAATGCCAGTGTGTTTGTGATGTGTGTGTGTGTGTGTGTACACAGCCCCACACAGCGAGACAGCAGAGTAGCCACTCCCTTGCTTCGCGTGCGGACCTATGACCTCTCTTTGTCAGATTGTTGCTGTTCTGGATCTAATCCAGTCCAAAGAAAGTTTTAAAGACACACACACACGCAGGGCGGCGACGGGGAAAAACCTGCCTGCTGATATTGCGGTCTTTTCTTTATTTTCTTTTTTAAACTTCCTTGTTACTGAAAAACAATTGAGACTGTGATTCTTTTAGAGGTATGAAAGATCTGCCGAGATCATAGCCCTGATAGAGACAGACTCTCTGTGGGCGTCTCACGGGTTATTTGAGGTTGTTCAAAAGGTGCAGTCAGTGATTCTGGAGGAATGCTTGTTGTCAAAATCAATAAATATCTCCAAACGAATCGCTACCTGTCCGACCGTACTGAAAGAAAATCCAGTGTTAATACTACACAGCCTCTGCAAAAGAGGCACGTTGCTATGGACCCACTTATTTATTTTGGGGCGACTGTGGCTCAGTTGGTAGAGCGGGTCGGCCGATGATCAAAGGGTTGGAGGTTCGATCCCTCGCCCTGCCACCTGTGTCAAAGTTGTTGTGTCCTTGGGCAAGACACTTCACCCACCTTGCCTCGTGTGAATGTCGATAGTTAGCCTGCTGCTATCGGTGTATGAACGTGTGTGTGAATGGTAACGTGGGAAAGGAAAACAGGTCTCCCTTGCAAAAGAGTCTTCGGTCTCAATGGGATATACCTGTATAAATAAAGGTTAAAAAAAAAAAAAGTTTACATACCAGTTTAAGTAGCCTATTTATTAACACTGGTAGTACAATATATGGACAGGTAGCAACAAGCATTCCCCATAATCGCTTAGCTCGGCGGTGTTATGTAAGTTTACAAGTATTGAGAACGTTACGATTCGCTTTTGTTCGAAGGGGGTTAGGTTTCAGGTTCCTGTCAACTCTGAACTAGTGAGAGAAAATGAAAAGGAAGAAAGAAAGAAAGGGGGGAGGATGAGAGAGGGAAAGAAAGAAAGACAGACAGACAGACAGACAGACAGACAGACAGAAAGGAAGAAAGAAAGAAAGAAAGAGAAAGAAAGAAAGAAAGAAAGAAAGAAAGAAAGAAAGAAAGAAAGACAGAAAGACAGACAGACAGACAGACAGACAGACAGACAGACAGACAGACAGACAGACAGACAGACAGAAAGGAAGGGGGGAGGATGAGAGAGGTAAAGAGGAGAGCAAGAAGGGGTCAGGAGGACTTTCCAGTTTCTTCAGTCATCTGTACACACATGCCAAGGAACAGAAAAAACTCCCCTGAAAAAAAAAATATATATATATGCCCGAGGCTGCTGGGCTGACTTGAAAATGGTTGAAACATTATCCGTGACGAATTCCTTATAATAAGACCGTCAAGTCGCATTCAGGCCGGTAAATCATTGCCACATTTATCACGAGGAAGTTGCCCTGACTTGCTCCTAAAATTCTCACTACTAGCGGGTAAGATTAGATGTGTAACTTGAGTACATAATGGACAACTAGTGCAGATAATGCACCGGGTTAATAGTAACTATGTAAATATGACTATCTATCTATCTATCTATCTATCTATCTATCTATCTATCTATCTATCTATCTATCTATCTATCTATCTATCTATCTATCTATCTATCTATCTATCTATCTATCTATCTATCTATCTATCTATCTATCTATCGATCGATCCATCTATCTATCCATCCGTCCGTCCATGCGTCTATCCGTCTGTCTGTCTGTCTGTCTGTCTGTCTGTCTGTCTGTCTGTCTGTCTATCTATCTATCTATCTATCCATCCATCCATCCATCCATCCATCCATCCATCCATCCATCCATCCATCCATCCATCCATCCATCCATCCATCCATCCATCCATCTGCAATGCCTTGTTAGCAACACCAAAATGTTTAGCTTAATACAGTGAAGCCTTAATTCAACATTATATATTGTATATTCCACCACTGTATGATTTTGCATTTGGGGAATATTAAAAGTGCAGAATATATAAACAAACTTAGGCCAGTTTCCAACCAAAGAACCCACAATGAAGTTGATAAAGTCTGGGTCAGCAGGCTGCATGTTGTGGGGTCCGCTGTGGTGCCTGTGTGGGTGGGCAGGGTCTGGCATGGGTGGGCATATAATGTGTCTGTAAAAGTGTGTGTGTGTGTGTGTGTGTGTGTGTGTGTGTGTGTGTGTGTGTGTGTGTGTGTGTGTGTGTGTGTCTGTAAAAGTGTGTGTGTGTGTGTGTAAAAGTGTGTGTGTGTGTGTATATGTGTCTGTGTCTGTAAAAGTGTCTGTGTGTGTGTGTGTGTGTGTGTGTGTGTGTGTGTGTGTGTGTGTGTGTGTGTGTGTGTGTGTGTGTGTGTGTGGGTCTGTAAAATTGTGTGTGTGTGTGTGTGTGTGTGTGGGTCTGTAAAATTGTGTGTGTGTGTGTGTGTGTCTGTGTCTGTAAAAGTGTGTGTGTGTGTGTGTGTGTGTGTGTGTGTGGAGGTGGCGAGCAAGTGTGACTCAATAGAGAAAGAGAGGCCTTTAAGTGTTATCATAATGTAACTCTTTTCTTTGGTGGTATCTAGGCAACACCAAAAGAATGAGGAAATAAAAATGCACTGGAGAATGTTCACTTTGTTTGAATGGGCCGAAAAGGTAGAATGTATTTTAGGCTTGATTGTTAATTTCCATGTAATGCTCAACAAGTTTCTATTAAAACAAACAGGCAAGGGGGCGCCCTTAGTTCAGTTGGTAGGGCGTCCCCCCCATGAGCCTCGGCCAGCAGCGGACCCGGGTTCGATTCCAGCCCGTGGTCGTTCTCTGCATGTCACTCCCCTCTCTGCCCCATTTCCCCATTGTCTCTACACTATCAATAAAGCATAAAATGCCAAAAAATATATAAAAAAAAAAAAAAAAGGCAAAGGGTTGGTAGACCAAAACAAAATGCACTTCTTAAGAAATTGCTGTCAATTTGAGTATGTTGTGGTTGTGTGTGCGAGTTTGTGTAGGCGAGAAATGGCCGAAAGAGTAGCTACTTACTTCCGGGAAGATTTTGTTTATGGGTCGATAGGTTACTTTTCCTACTCAACCGCAAGTTTTTTTTTTCTATTCTTTATTGCTTCTGTATACTTCAGTGTAAACGGTCCAAGGAACCTCGCATACACAATGGATGGTTAAGTAGACAGTATGTAGTATATACATGTTGAGTATGTAGGAGGGAGGACGTTAGTAGGCCGTTTTCGAACAGACCCCATTTTTTTTTATCACTACGGTAACTACTTATTTGAACTGATAAGAAGAAGAATGCGATGACATCAGTTGTCGGTGGTTGCTAATAGAATCCTGAGTGGCTTCCTGTGCAGTTCCTTATCTAGCAGATGAGTCTCTGATGGTGTCACCGCCGGCAACCACAATAATACACTCTTGTGGGACTTCTGGGAATTCTCCTTCAACACTTTCTCTCTAGACAATGCACAATTCCTCTGTGTGTGTGTGTGTGTGTGTGTGTGTGTGTGTGTGTGTGTGTGTGTGTGTGTGTGTGTGTGTGTGTGTGTGTGTGTGTGTGTGTGTGTGTGTGTGTGTGTGTGTGCGCGCGTCCTTTCATTGTCTTGTCGCGTGTCAGAACAATATGCAAGAGCTCATGCTTTTGAAATGCAAAATGAAGAAACGTGATCTTACTGGGGGCAGATGTGAGGCAATTTCTGCGGAAAATATTTAAAATTAGTAAGAATGGCCTTATAATTGTGTTTTTTCATCGCCAGCTGTAGTTCCTGGGTGAGCGTATACCCATGACAAAGGCATTAAGAAAAACTATATAAAAACAGCCTTCTTTGCTCTGATGATCTCGTTTGCTATGACATGACATTCATGATCATCAGAGGAAAAAATTTGACTTTTTCAGAAATATTTAAAAGTTCCTCATAGCACCTTTAAATGAATACAAATAAGGAATCATTTACCTTGTTTATAATATAATCTGAGAATAGATCAGAACTTTCTATGCGATCCTCAAGCCAAAGGGCAAATATATTTCGCCAGATTTCTATCATCAGTGTCTGTTCAAATCTGTTATGACTTTGTATGTAGACTTTAATCGAAGATAATAACCATTGAGAAGAGCCTTGAGACTGGAAAGAAAACCAAGTAGATTGTGTGCTTTCGTTAGCTGTGTTACGACCGAGCCAAAGGTTATCATGAGCTGTCACTGTCTCTGTGAGTGATCCCAAGCTCCGAAATCCTTGAAAGGGGGGGAAACCTCATTAAAAGTGCAGATGTCCTTTAAAAAAAATACCTTGACATTTCAGACGACTGCACACAAACTGGCTTAACAATTCTTAAAAAAAAAATTGACATATAATTTGCTGTGGTTTGTGTGTGTGTGTGTGTGTGTGTGTGTGTGTGTGTGTGTGTGTGTGTGTGTGTGTGTGTGTGTGTGTGTGTATGTGTGTATGGAAGCCTTAAGCGTTCATTAGGATTATCTGATTGCAAGGAATTTTGAGTGAGAGGATGGAGCTTCGAAACAAAAAAAAAAACCCTTATTTGGTCAAACCAGATCCACAGCATGACTTTGCAAATTGAGAGCAACGCCAGCATGAAACTGCTGCAGGCTTTTTCCCTTTGTTAAGTTAAGTTATCTTTATTTGTCAATTTACACGCTGGCAAATTGAAATTTATCTTTCCGCATATCCCCCTCTCAAGTTACCACACTTCGCAAGGGGGTCAGAGCGCAGGGTCAGCCATAGTACAGCGCCCCTGGAGCAGTTTTGGGGGTTAAGTGTCTTGCTCAAGGACACAATGGTAGAGAGATGGTTGGCACCGTAGATGTAATACCAGCCACCACTAGTTTTACTGGTCCCGGCCCCTCTTCCTCTAGGCCATCCTACCAACTCTATTGAAAAAGTGCTTAAACCTTTAGCATTTCAACTGATGTTATCCTTATGCATTCGTGCAAGTGTTAAGGCCGGATAACCGGTTTAAGATCTGAACTTGGATTGGATTCTATGCCATTCCATTAAGTCGTTCGCAAACACCTTCTACTTCACGAGACTCGAAAGTGGAATGAGGAAGTTTTTCCAGTTTCTTACAGAGAACTTAATTACTTTACTGTCCATTTGAGAAAGGAGGTGGCTGTGATTTGAGCTTAAAGGCCCTACTTCACCGGTGGGAATATGAAGGTGTATTGAATTCTGAGATCCTATGTAGTATAAATGTGCAAAAAAAAAAATTAAATTGGTTCATCCTAGCCTGAGAAAAGGCAGATAGAGTGTTTTATGGTCTCACTGTCTAACCCTACATTTCTCTTACTGTGATGTCACATTTATACTACATAGGATCTCAGAATTCAATACACCTTCATATTCCCGCCGGTGAAGTAGGTCTTTAAGGGTTTAGGAAACAGGCTAAGAAACACTGGAGGCTCGAGGAAATGATGCTATAGCTACATGACAGTAGCAACCATTGAGGACAAAGAGGTCATGCCCTTTCTTTAAGTTTCCTTGGTTGCGTTCCGAATCGCATACTCTTTCTTTTTTCTATTCTACATACTACATCTGACGATAAAAAGAATCTAGTTAGGATGCAGTAGGCATACTATTGGGACGTACTTTTCTCTCTTATTTCATCATAACATTGCGCCTTGATCTTGCCTCTTGCTTTTATATCCGTCGCATCCCCGTTTGTTTTCATAACATGGACCTATAGGCTTCGTCGATGTTACGTCACTTCACGTGCGCACTGGATTGTGGGTCAGAATCGCCCAAATAGGATGCACTTTTCAACACTAACAATCTTGGCCGCATGAAGTAG
>OX442371.1:2716784-2726784 GCA_949357725.1 Hyperoplus immaculatus
CCACAGCCGCCCCCTCCTCCTAGACCTCCTCCTCCACCGCCGGCCGGGACCATCATGTAAGTGGTGGACTCGCTACTGACCGACCGAAAGTAATCCTGATGCTGCTGCTGTTGTGCGTTTGAAGTGGCCATGGCATTACCGACGCAGTAGCAAAGATATAAGACCATACAAGAAAAAAATATATATAAGGCCAAGGAAAAAACAACCGCTAAACAACAATAGAATATAGGCAGCTTTCCAGAGAATTGAAAAAAAAATTGTAGCCTAGATGTCCATGCGAATGGTTGCGAAGAAGAAGAAGTAAAGCAAGAGAGTTGAAAATAAGTTAAAGTCTGCGGCAGTCCATGGTTGGTTGTTGGTTGGGTTGTTGTGTGTCTGTCTGTTGAGCGCTGCGTAAGCTACTGCGTAAAGTTTAGTTTGGAGCTTGCTGCTGGCTGCTGGAGGAGGCAGCAGCTTTGGACTGACGAGCTGCACACACACACACACACACACACACACACACACACACACACACACACACACACACACACACACACACACACACACACCGGGACAGAGCGGCAGAGAGGGGGGCTGGGTTAACCTCTTCATCACCCTGGAACTGTGGAGGAATGCTCTCTCTCTCTCTCTCTCTCTCTCTCTCTCTCTCTCGCTCTGTGTGTGTGTGTGTGTGTGTGTGTGTGTGTGTGTGTGTGTGTGTGTGTGTGTGTGCGTGCGTGTAGTCTCTGTCCAAATCCATTTCAATTATAATTTATTGACCATTTATTTATTTCAAGATTTTTTTTTTTTCGTCTGAGACAGTTTCAGTTGGTTCAGTAATGATCGATTCTTGAGTGTCAGTTCCAGAATGTGCTGACAGAGGGCGCCCTTTCTTAGTTTTGACCTTTTTTTTTCACAACATGAAAAAAAAGTGGACTAAAAAAGTTGGACAAAGTTGATCCAAAAATATATATAAACAATTCTAGATACCAATGAACTCATTCCAGGATTAATTTTATCTTTTGAAGCAACATGACTTAATTAAACAAACATTTATTTTAGTTTCTTCAATTTGAAAATGTGTCAGCCTTCAATATTATTAAAGGCCTACTTCACCGGTTTGAATATGAAGGTGTATTGAATTCTGAGATCCTATGTAGTATAAATGTGCAAACAAAATTAAAATCGGTTCATCCTAGCCTGAGAAAAGGCAGAAAGAGTGTTTTTTTTAACCCTATATTTCTCTTTCTCGTGACATCACAGAAAGAGAAATATAGGGTTAAAAAAAAACTTACTTTGTAAATATTACTGTGACATCACAGTAATATATACAAAGTACGCGGCAAAGTTTTTTTGCACATTTATACTACATAGGATCTCAGAATTCAATACACCTTCATATTCAAACCGGTGAAGTAGCCCTTTAATGGGGATAAATCTCTGACTGACTGTCCTTGAACGGCCCAAACAAAGCTTAAACTTAAACCCCACGGAAAATCTTTTGGAGAAGCCTAAAGAATGCAGTTTATTGGACTTTCTATCCAGCCTGACGCAGCTCCTCCGGCCATGAAGAATTGGATAAACTTCCCAAAATCCAGGTGTGCAAAGTTTGTAGATACATACGCAAGAACAAAAAAATACAATTGCTGCCAAAGAGACTTGTACAAAGTGCTGAATTGAGGACACATATTTCTAAAGCAGTTTAAGATGATATCTACGACACAATAAAGAGTTTGAAGAGTTAAAGCTGGGGTGGAGGATTTGGGGAGAAAATGGCAGTTGGGATAGAGATTCAAATCCAAATACCTCAACCGCTCCACTTGTTCTCTTTGGTCCCTCCCCTATGGTCCTTCCCTGACACGCTCTACACCAACAAAGTCGTGCCAAAGGGAATGGACAGTCCCAACAGCCAATAAGAACAGAGAATCGGAGCCTCGCTCTGATTGGTCAAAGTGTACAGCTCATGTTAACTTTGACCAATCAGAAATCACATACCCCAGCTTTAAGGTGACTAGATACTTACAGGTGGAGTCAGTGATTCTAGAGAACGCTTGTTGTCAAAGTCTGTGAGTATAAATATTTGAACAGTTTCCAAAAGGCATCATGGAGCTTTGGGGATGTTTTTGGAAGCGTCCAAACACAGGCTTATGACTTCAATGGAGAGATTCATATTACGTTTACGTTTTGCCTGCCAGAAAGTAGATTCATGGCCTGTAAAACCTCCATCCTGTCCTAAATCACCTTCAAACATTGTGTGTGTGTGTGTGTGTGTGTGTGTGTGTGTGTGTGTGTGTGTGTGTGTGTGTGTGTGTGTGTGTGTGTGTGTTGGAGTCTCGGGTTCATCAGCTATAGGCTTGTCATTTTGGACAGTATCGTAATGCAGTTGTTTACCATTGAAAAAGCCATACTAACGTCCTCCCTCCTACATACTCAACATGAATATACTACATACTGTCTACTTAACGAAAGATTGTGCATGCAAGGTTTGTAGGACAGTTTACACTGAACTATATAGAAGCACTTAAAGAATGCAAAAAAAAAATGTCATCGATCCATACACAAAATCTTCCTGGAAGTAAGTGCTGATCCACTGCATTTCTCGCCTACACAAACTCGCATACACAACCACAACATACTCAAATTGATGTCAAAATTAGTACGAGTAGGACATTAGTAGGGCTTTTAGAATGAGTAGGACGTTAGTAGGGCTTTTAGTATGAGTAGGACATTAGTAGGGCCTTTAGTATGAGTAGGACGTTAGTAGGGCTTTTAGTATGAGTAGGACGTTAGTAGGGCTTTTAGTACGAGTAGGACGTTAGTAGGGCTTTTAGTATGAGTAGGACGTTAGTAGGGCTTTTAGTATGAGCAGGACGTTAGTAGGGCTTTTAGTATGAGCAGGACGTTAGTAGGGCTTTTAGTATGAGTAGGACGTTAGTAGGGCTTTTAGTATGAGTAGGACGTTAGTAGGGCTTTTAGTATGAGTAGGACGTTAGTAGGGCTTTTAGTATGAGTAGAATGTTAGTATGGCTTTTAGTATGAGTAGAACGTTAGTAGGGCTTTTAGTAGGACGTTAGTAGGGCTTTTAGTATGAGTAGGACGTTAGTAGGGCTTTTAGAAGACAGTCTTTGTCAAACATTTCCAAGTCTCGCTGCTACAATGACTATTTTTTCGAATTACTACCGGGCATCTGAAAAGCTTTTGGATCTGGGACGGGTACAATGTAGTTCATGTCAACGTCACCATGCGGTAAAATGTTATTAAGAACGCAAAATAAAATGAACAATTATACGATCTTGCGGCACCTTTGGCCCGCCCCCTTAAGGCCCCAACCACTGCTCCGAATAACAAGCCTTTCCTTTGTTTCTGCACCATAACCACTAATCACTGGAAAGTAGAGAGACTGTGTGTGTGTGTGTGTGTGTGTGTGTGTGTGTGTGTGTGTGTGTGTGTGTGTGTGTGTGTGTGTGTCTGTCTGTGTCTGTGTGCGTGTGTGTGTGTGCCCAGCAGTCAGAGCTGCTCACCGGGACGGAAGGCATCAAGATCGGGTCACTGCCGGGCCAACAGCTTGCCAACCCTGCGTTCCAAATCTCAAACTCTTTCTTTCTTCTATTCTACATCCTACATCTGACCATGAAAATAATCCAGTTAGGATGCAGTAGGCATACAATTGGGACATACCTTTACTTATATTTTTCATCATACCACTGCACCTTGATCTTGCCTCTTGATTTTATATTCGTTGCATCCCTGGTTGTTTCATACGGATGCTTCGTCGATGTGACGTCACTTCCGGTGCGCACTGGATTGTGGGTCAGAATCTCCCCAAAGGCATGTTACCATGGTTCCATAAAGCTAAAACATGGCAGACAAAACAATTCCAAAATTCTGCTTGTTGTTGAAAGTTGTTGCTTGTCCTAAGTTGGGTTTTCGCCAAATTCATTCTTTTGGGAACCGGATTCTTCCCGCAAACGAATGAAGAATTTGAATATATTACAAAAACTCCTGTGTGTGTGTGTGTGTGTGTGTGTGTGTGTGTGTGTGTGTGTGTGTGTGTGTGTGTGTGTGTGTGTGTGTGTGTCTGTGTGTGTGTGTGTCTGTGTGTGTGACTTGGCCTTAGAATCAGTGACATATTTCTTGGTCTAAAACCCTTCAGCTTCATAGTGCGAGAGCTCTTCTCAAACGGCTCTGGGGATCTCTGGTTATTTGCGTGAAGGCAGTTGTGTTTGAATCCAGGTGTCGTGCTGAGTCAAGTTCCCTTCCAGCAAAACTGGGTTGAAATCCACCAGGGGCTTGCAGCATATTTTAAAGCCATCTATTCCACTCGCTATGACTATGAAAGCCAAACTCTTGGTGGCCAAAAAACACAGATGGTCAAATAAATGTGATCAAAATTACAAGTGAAAGCTCTAAGAGTCCAGTTATTTTATAGGCTGTGGTCGAAAAGCCCTACTAACATCCTACTCATACTAAAAGCCCTTCTAACGTCCTACTCATACTAAAAGCCCTACTAACGTCCTACTCATACTAAAAGCCCTACTAACGTCCTACTCATATTAAAAGCCCTACTAACATCCTACTCATATTAAAAGCCCTACTAACATCCTACTCATACTAAAAGCCCTACAAAAACATCCTACTCATACTAAAAGCCCTACAAAAACATCCTACTCATATTAAAAGCCCTACTAACGTCCTACTCATACTGAAAGCCCTACTAACATCCTACTCATACTAAAAGCCCTACTAACATCCTACTCATACTAAAAGCCCTACTAACATCCTACTCATACTGAAAGCCCTACTGACGTCCTACTCATACTAATTTCAACGTCAATTTGAGTGTGTGACGGTTGTGTATGCGAGTTTGTGTAAGCGAGAAATGCCCGGATGAGTACCGACTTACTTCCAGGAAGATTTTGTGCATGGATTGATAGGATACACTTTTCCTACTCAACCGCCCCACAATGCATTGCGTCTTTTCAAACGACATGGAAGTTTAAAAAAAAAAATCTTTATTGTGTATAAAGTAAACTGTATACTTCAGTGTAAACGGTCCAACGAACCTCGCATACACAATGGATCGTTAAGTAGACAGTGTGTAGTATATACATGTTGAGTATGTAGGAGGGAGGACGTTAGTAGAGCTTTATGGTTAAGTAGACAGTGTGTAGTATATACATGTTGAGTATGTAGGAGGGAGGACGTTAGTAGAGCTTTATGGTTAAGTAGACAGTATGTAGTATATACATGTTGAGTATGTAGGAGGGAGGACGTTAGTAGAGCTTTATGGTTAAGTAGACAGTGTGTAGTATATACATGTTGAGTATGTAGGAGGGAGGACGTTAGTAGGCCGTTTCCAACACAGCCAAGGTCTCATAGGCTTGACCCCTATTTTTTGCACCTGTGAGGTTTGCAAAATAAGAAAAATGATTCTGTAGTTTGCGGCTGAATTTCTGTAGAATTAATTTTAGATTGTCCCAGGTTATCTATTAAACAACATGGGGTGTCTTTTCCTTGTCTTGCCAAAGAGAAGTTTACCACGAACAGCTTCCTTTTGGGGGAAGACCTAAGAGAACCCTAGATGCCAAACGCCAGAGGAGATGTTTTATTGGTTGACTCCACCCAGTGACTATCCATCCATCCACCCAGTGACAGAGGGAAAAGCCTGGAGTCACTTCAGATCCACAGCTGTTACATTGAATTCCAATAGAGAGAAGTTTATAGAGACACATCAGAAGAAAATATAATATTAAAGGTGCACTATGCAGTTTCAGAGGAGGGGGGGAGGGAGGAAGGGCATTTGTTTAAATTAGCAGAGCCTGCAGTTTGTTTAGGAAGCTTTCTTACTTCAAACAGTGTTCCAGGGACCCAATTTTCCTGCGAGGAAAGTTTGTTTATTCAGTTATGAGAACATACCTTAGAAAATGTTTCACTTCTCTGACACACCCAAAGTTACATACTGCACCTTTAAGCCTTTCCTAGTGAAAATCTGACATATGTTTGAGACGGAACGTGGATGATCAGAAACCATGAGGTCTCTGGTTGGATCCCCAGCACCGGACAGGAGGGTGATAGTAGTAATACTAGTGGCGGCTGCTATTACATCTATGGTGCCCACCATCTCTACCATTGTGTCCTTGAGCAAGACACTTAACCCCCAAACTGCTCCAGGGGGCGCTGTACCATGGCTGACCCTGCGCTCTGACCCTCTCTGAAATGTGGGAACTTGAGAGGGGAGATGAGGAAAGACAAATTTAAATGTGCCTCGTGTAAATTGACAAATAAAGATAACTTAACTGAACACATCGGTACTTAATGTTCAATTTGATTAACCACGCTAAATGAAAACGTTTTTTTGTGTGACCATATTGACGTGCTGGCTTCCACTGAAATGAGGTAGAGGGTTACAGAAATGTTCCCCTGTGCAGCGAAATAAAATATTGTTCACACAGATGTTTACGGGGTGTTCGAGGACTCTCTGTATAAACCAGCGTTTGGGTTTTCCAGAGATGGTTGTATTATGATATTTATTTCTCGGAAAAATGCTGCTTAGCTCTGTGGCTGTGAGTGTGATCGTAAAACATGAGCAGCTCAAGCGGAGGCTCTCTCAACAGGATATGTGTTAAGAAATATATGAGAACGCTTTTTTTTTTTTTTTTTTTTTTCTTTTTGCATATTTCCAAATCTCTGGGCGCCATTTTTAGCTACTATTCCAGAGGATACATGCCGTGTCGAATATGCGAACACATTTAATCATTTCTCTTTAACTATCCGTGGCCGAGGGAGAACGATAAAGTACTGCCTTCAGTGGCTCATTCCTTAAACAGTGTTAAGAAAAACAAAATAAAAACTTGAGCCTCCATGCTCCACTCTACGGGTGTGTGACGAGTCAGTAGCTTGTGTGTGTGTGTGTGTCGGTGTATGTGTGTGTGTGTGTGTGTGTGTGTGTGTGTGTGTGTGTCAGTAATAGTAAAGCTCATAAAACAGGCTGATAGCTGCATTGAGCTGCTTAAGACACGAGGGTCCTGTCGCCACACACTAACACTAAAGTCAAAGATCAATAGGTATTGGATCTGGGGCTAATTTAATTTCCAGATATTTGTTTTCAAGTTTTTTATGGTATTCTTTCATCCAGTACACACATGCTTATTTATATGTTTTTTTTTTTTTTAAGATTTTTTTTTGGTATTTTTATGCTTTATTGATAGTGTAGAGACAGAGTTGAAATGGGGCAGAGAGGGGAGT
This sequence comes from Hyperoplus immaculatus, assembly GCA_949357725.1. Taxonomy (NCBI): domain Eukaryota; kingdom Metazoa; phylum Chordata; class Actinopteri; order Uranoscopiformes; family Ammodytidae; genus Hyperoplus; species Hyperoplus immaculatus. The sequence continues at coordinate 2,724,009 of OX442371.1, forward strand.
GACATGCAGAGAACGACCGCGGGCTGGAATCGAACCCGGGTCCGCTGCTGGCCGAGGCCCATGGGGGGGGGACGCCCTACCAACTGAGCTAAGGGCGCCCCCGCTTATTTATATGTTGATAGAATTATTCAATAATACTTACAAAACCATGCAGAAAAAATATGTTGTGTAGACTAACTGCAGGCTCTACAAATGTAAGCAAATCTCCCTCATCTGAAACTGCATAGTGTACCTTTAATTGAAAATCCCTTTTATAGTGTTGTGGTCAGTGTGATTTTAGTTAGGGGCAACTGTTGGTTTCCGGTTGAGTGAACGCTGGCGCAATTAGCAGCCGCTGCTCTCCGGTTCCTTTAACTGTTTTTAACTGTTTTAATTGTTTTTTAACCGTTGCCCATTGACTCCGCTACTGCAAGTGATCTTTTGCATCTATTGACTCTTGCTAGATTTTATTCTGTTACCCAGCGTGTGTTTTAGCGTGTGTTTTAGCCTGGACTAGCATTACCTGTTGCACTGGGCTGTTGGGCTGCCCTCACCTCCGCTGCCTGAAGTCTCCCCCTGGATTATCAACAATGCTGATCGACAAGCGTTTTGTGTGGTATGTGCTCAGCTGGACTTCCCTGTCGTTCATATTCAATCTCTCGACAGCGGCAGTACTCCAATACACAGCCGCTGAGTTCCTGCAGCTACGTTTCCACCTGCCCGATCCACCACCGGCTTTCCACCGCCACGAATTTCCTCGGCCATACTGTCGGAAATATGTTCACCGCGGATCCCGACGGAGCTTCCACATCGACGACAGCAACCAGATCCATTCCTTCTGGTCCTCTTCTCGTCATCCCCCAGGAATCACCGGACGTAAAGCTGACCGCAGTGTGTTAGCCAGCCTAGCCAGGTCGGCTAACAACAACAACAACAACACCAAACACCAACACAACGACGTCAACTTCGGCCTATTCAACATCCGCTCTCTTACGAGCAAGGGTCCTCTCGTCCAGGAGCTTCTTACTGACCGTAAGCTTGATTTCCTCTGCTTAACTGAAACTTGGCAACAGCCTAATGACTTCTCACAACTGAACGATTCCACTCCTCCCGGGTTTGTTTACTCCTGTCAACCCCGTGTCTCCGGCCGAGGAGGTGGTCTCGCGATAATATATCGCGAGAATTGCAAAGTTTCGCCCGTCTCTGAACCTGCTCATCCCTCATTTGAATCTATTGCTATTCAACTGAAGGGCCCTACCCCTACTATAGTTGCCACTGTCTATCGCCCACCTAAGCATACTAGTGATTTTATAAATGAATTTGCTGCTTTTACTACCCATCTCTCCTCACTCTCACCCAACATAATATTACTAGGGGACTTCAACATACACATGGACACCATCAGTAATCCCCTCACAAGGGAATTCACATCCTGCCTGGATAGTTTTGGTCTGCAGCAACACATTCATTTCCCCACTCATTCAAAAGGACATATTCTGGACTTGGTCTGTTGTTCTGGTGTCACTCCGCTGGACTGTACTGCTGCTGAACTCCCCATTTCCGACCACATGTTTATTTCTTTTACTGTCAACCTTACACTTTCCATTACAAATCTGCCACGTGTTATTTCATTTCGCAACATTAAGGACATTAATTTAAATACACTCTCTACTGGTATCAACTCCCTCCCCAGCACTGACAGTCTGTCCTCCACAGATGATCTGGTTTCACATTACAACAATAGTCTTCATGATCTTTTCAACACCCTGGCTCCCCTTAAATCCCGCTCTGTTTCTTTCACTCATTCTGCCCCATGGTATACCACTGAACTACGCAAACTCAAGGAGAAAGGCCGTCAACTGGAACGCCTGTGCAAGAAAACTGGACTTGTCATACATAAAGAAATATATCACAACCACATTCTTCACTACAAGGACACTCTTTCTACAGCCAAATCCACTTACTACGCAAATGTCATCAGTTCTGGTGAAGGAAATACGCGGGCCCTGTTCTCCACTGTCAACAAACTACTACGACCACCGGACTCCATTGCTTCCCATCTGTACTCAACCGATTATTGCAACTCCTTAATGTCATTTTTCACCACCAAAATAGAAAAGATCCACCAGCAACTGACCCCTAACACCACCCACATTCCGTCTTTTCCCACTTTCTCTGCCCCTGTCTCCTGTCTACTCTCAAACTTCACACTTCCCTCTGCTGTGGCAATCTCAGACCTCATCCGCAAGTCCAAATCATCTACCTGCCAGCTGGACCCTATCCCTACTGTTTTAGTTAAAGGCTGCCTACCATCTCTTTCCCCCTTAATAACGTCCATCATACACTCCTCCCTCAGCTCCGGCCTCGTCCCCTCATCCTTCAAAACAGCTGCTATAACCCCCATACTCAAGACACCTGGTGCTGACCCCAACAACCTCATCAACTTCCGTCCAATCTCAAATCTCCCTTTCATATCAAAAATTCTGGAAAAAACAATAGCATCTCAGGTTCAAGCTCACTTATCCTTCAATAATCTTTATGAACAATTTCAATCTGGTTTCCGCCCCCTCCACAGCACAGAAACAGCCCTTGTTAAAATCACCAATGACCTTCTCATGGCAGCAGACTCCGGACATCTCACCATTCTCATCCTCCTTGATCTGAGTGCGGCCTTCGACACCATTTCACACAACATCCTCCTTGACAGACTGGCCTCCATTGGTATCACTGACACACCCCTGCACTGGTTTAAATCATATCTCTCCGGCCGCACTCAGTTCATCCAACTCAAAACTTT
>OX442371.1:2731784-2736784 GCA_949357725.1 Hyperoplus immaculatus
TTAATAAATCAATCAAATTTCATGGCAATCCATCAAAACAATTGCTGAGGAATTAGTGTTTAAAACCATAAAATGAGAACCCTGTGGTCACGCTAAAGGGAGGGGAGAATCCGGGGATCACCAAAGTCAGTAGCAGCCATACTCCAGGGACCAGAGATGTTTACATACAATTTCGTGGCCACCAGTCTAGATGTTTTTCATAGTGTCGACCAACATACTGGTGTTAGCAGTGTGGCTTAAAAAGTTAGGTAACGGGGCGCTCCGGTGGCGTAGTGGATAGAGCGCGTAGTATATTGGCTCCGGCCTTCGTTGCAGTGGTCGCTGGTTCAAATCCGACCCGTGGACCTTTACTGCAGGTCATCCCCCCTCTCTCTCTGTCTCCCAATTTCAACTCTGTACTGTCTAATAAAGCTTGACAATGCCAAAAAAAATTAAAATTGAATAAAAAGTAAAGTAAGGTAACACTTTACAATAAGGGTACTGTTAGCTAATGCTAAGTTAATGCTATTAGGGGTTAGTTGATGCTTAGCAAATGCCTATTAAGCATTAAGTAAGTGTTAATGTTTAGTTATTTACGGTTAGTTAATGCTTTGTGAACTACAGGACAGGTCTGCTTACAGTCCCCAGAGTTAGGACTAAACAAGGAGAGGCAGCTTTTAGTTTTTATGCACCAAAAATCTGGAACAAACTCCCAGAGAACTTGAGGTATGCTGCAACTCTCAGTTCCTTTAAATCAAGTCTGAAGACTTTTCTGTTTCCATTTTAACCTGTACTTTTTATTTCATTTAAATGATCTACTTCTATTCATTCGCTTTTCTAATGTGTATTGTGTATTTTAATCTTGCCCCTGTGAAGCCCTTTGAACGGCCTTGTGTCTGAATTGTGCTATAGAAATAAACTTGCCTTGCCTTGCCTAATGATGATACACTAAGCATAACAGATAGTGGATGCTTCGTTTATGCTTAAACCTGCAGTTAGTAAGTGCTTATTTAGCCTTGATAAAGCATTAACTAACTGTTACTTAATGTACCCTTATTGTAAAGTGTTACCGAAAGTAATCTTAAATCTAAACATTGCATCACATTTATTCTTAAAGGTGCAGTGTGTAATATGACATCATCAAGAAAGTTCTACAAAGTTCTAGAATGCAACGCTCCCTGGGTAACCCCAACCCTTTCGAATAATAACAGAAGCTACAGTGGCCTTCAAGGACAAGAACAATTCTAAATTTTAAACAATGCATCTGATGACATTCCAACTATGACACTTTCAAGATGGCGGTACTAGGCCTTGGTCCAAAATATGCAGAAATATGGACATATATGAGACCCTTTCTAAGGGAAAAAATAATAATTAAAAAAAAAATGTTCAGCTATTATGCACTAAATTAAACGTACTTATGGATATTATAATTACTTTCTACAAAATCTGCTAGGAAATAAAACCCAAAATTCTACACACTGCAGCTTTAATGGAATGAAGCGTGTTTCCTGCATTCTATTATCTGTTAGTTCATTGTGCTGAAACTCCCTGTTAGATCTATGTGTTTGGACCGGCTGGATTAAGTTGTCAATGACGACACACACACACACACACACACACACACACACACACACACACACACACACACACACACACACACACACACACACTGACTTTATTATGTCTCCCACTCGCCCCATCTGTGTTGAAAAGGAGATAAATAGTGCTTTGTATTGTTTGCAGATCTGTGTAAGTGTTTGCATGTCCGTGCAAAAACAAAAGAGAGAGAGTGTGTGTGTGTGTGTGTGTGTGTGTGTGTGTGTGTATGTGTGTGTGTGTGTGTGTGTGTGTGTGTGTGTGTGTGTGTGTGTGTGTGTGCGTGCAAGAGAGTTCTTACCTCTGCGTTCAACAATAGATGACAAAGAACAGTACAACTAATTCAAAATTGCACTTTCAAGGTTGCCTTAAGCTTTTCTTCGATTGATTTTGACATTTCTGGCCCGTTTAATATAAGTGGCTGAGGGGTTAAGAAGAGGAAAGAAAGTTGTGTTGCGTGTGTGTGTGTGTGTGTGTGTGCGTGTGTGTGTTTGTGTCTGTGTGCCTGACCTCGCTAAGTAAGTGAGTATGAAAATTACTTTTCTTTTCGAGGGGCCATAACTTCATCTCAAATGCCAACATTCAGCGCAGTCCAGGGGAAGAATGAATCACTCCGAATCCATAATCATTTATAAGCCAACGATAAAAGGGAAAATTACAGAATAACTTCCCGACATCGCACTCTATTATAACAGTGGTAGTGTGGCACCGTTTACTTGTGTGTGGGGGGGATACAATTCATCAAACATTTACAGTGCATTTTCATTCTTTGCCAATAGTCAAGGTGATACTCAAATACAGCGCCAGAAATAATTAATAGACCAGTCTGGATTTTTCTTCAATCTTCATCTCTACATTACTTAATAGAAATAAATAGTCTTAATGACAAAACATGTGTTGGAATTTGTTAGAAATGTTGTCAGTAGTTTATAGTTTAAAACCAAAATGTTCATTCTACTCAAACATAATGCCTATAAATAGTAAAACGAGAGACACTGAACATTTGGAGTCGTCTCTTAATTGTTTTCCAGAGCCGTATGTGAAGGGAGTTAGGTTTCATTAGACAGAATGCACTTAGAAAAATAAAGTTTCAACAATCTGTCATGCACATTTATGGCAAAAAAATATTTATCCCCCAAAATGGAAACTTGAATGAAATGTTTCTCGGATTCAGTTAAATCACTTGCAATGTAACCTCAGTGAACCTAATGCTAAATACCTACTCATTGCGCCTGTGCTGCCATCTACAGGTCATTTATAGTTACTGCAGCTGGAGCCCAATAATGATTGTGCTCAAAAACCCATTATGAGTTGTTCAGGCCAATATACTTGCTTACTATTCATTCAGGGCTCAAACATACAATCATTCAGCGATCTTCAACATACAGCGTAGTCATTAAAAGGGCCACAGATCGTTTCAGGTTTTTTATTGTAATATTAGGTCATATTTTACAATTAAATTCAATCACCTCAATGAAAATTTCAGGCAGCGGCCGTCAGTCTGGAAGCAACGTGTGTGTGGTTTTTGGTATTTCTCGTTATTTGTGTGTGTGTGTGTGTGTGTGTGTGTGTGTGTGTGTGTGTGTGTGTGTGTGTGTGTCACTTCTATTCTAACTTCTCCCCTGTCCCATTACCCTAACCACCCAGCTGCCTGAACCTAATCACCAATTTCAGGACCATCGGACTGTGGGACCATAGCGAAAACCCTGCGTGGCTCTGTCTGCTATAGTCATTAAAAATATGATCCCATTCATCACATAAAAACATTATAAGTTATAACTGCATTTTAGCTTCATCGATGGACGAGGTGAGGATGGTCTTAGCCAGTTGGTGGGCCAGTAGATGTAGATCACCGTCGGCGACCGCCATCTCCTCACCAAAGACCCGATCTATGATGTCACACGAAAGAGCCTCCGCAAAAGCCTCCATTTTGGACCCAACGTGAGACCCAGTTTCACAATAACCTCTCGCCAAATCATCCATGGACAGTGAATGCATGAGGTGGTCCATTAACTCCGCCCGGGGATCGCGGATGGCACCGTTCTCTAGGTCCTTGGGTGTTGTCGGAGGCGGGGAGGGCATGAAAACCATCGCTAAGCCGCCTTTCAGCTTCTTGGCGAAGCTATTTCTGCTCCTCTCGAGCTCGGGGAGTAGTGGCGTGGTCGGAGGGGCGTCGGGGTAGTCGAGGGATCCCACGATAGGGAGCCCCGACTGGGATAGAGGTGGGTGAAAAGTCTGGGTGTCTTTGGAAGTCTGGATGTCTTCGCCTTGAGTTATCTCTGAGTCCAAAAAGTCTTCATCGCTGTCCAAATCATACATAAAAGCCGGATTTTTAGCCACTCCAAGACCCGTCTTTAACGCAGCTGATTTTGAATTCTGGTGATGCTGTCCCATCCTTTGAACAGTACACACTTCTTTTAGAGCAACCTCCACCACCGCCGATGCTAACTCTCCAGCTAACATCTCCTGGTTCTCATTAACCCTGGACTCAGATTCAACCATTTCCAATTGGTTTGCGAAAGGATGGATTATGTTCTCAGACATATTTTGGGAAAGTTTCTCAAGGACTCCATTGTTGTGCAGGTCTCTTCTCTTGAGGCCTTCGGAAATGCCAACATTTTCTGGGGTGGGCTTTGGCGCCTTGGGGGGAGGTGCACTCACTGTCTGCATTGGATCCTGTCAGAAGAAAACCATAATTTTAGATATTTTTGGTTTTGCAACATTATGTGGTTTTGGTAAAAGGTTGTATAAGCCCATTGTCTGCCGTACGGCGATAGCGGAGACGCATCGTTTGTGTCTTTTAATGACGTTTTGCTTATGAGTTGTTGATCCCTGAAGTTTTAATATGTCAACATCTTTCCAACTTTACCGCAGACTTGAACCGTCAAGTTTATTCTAGACATTTCTCTCTCATTTCACTCCTGAAGACCCAATTCTCTTCCGTACAAACACCAGTCCGAGGCAGAAGCAGAGTAATGAGTCCATAGATGATTTGAATTTCCGCCTTGCTCATTTAATTAGTCAATTTAAGTACATTTCTTGTTTTTAGAATATTGCTCACCAATATATATATATATTTTTTTTTAAAGATTTTTTGGGGCATTTTTATGCTTTATTGATAGTGTAGAGACAGAGTTGAAATGGGGCAGAGAGGGGAGTGACATGCAGAGAACGACCTCGGGCTGGAATCGAACCCGGGTCCGCTGCTGGCCGAGGCCCATGGGGGGGGGACGCCCTACCAACTGAGCTAAGGGCGCCCCCTCACCAATATCTTTAATTAAAGACAGGACATAAATAGTTCCCCTAAATGTTGCCGTATTTAAAGTCTACAAATATGTCAACATTCTGTGTCTGTTTCAGATTAGAGAAAAAAATACATAAGCAACAAAATTGCCATAATCTAATACTGTAGGCCAATAGTG
>OX442371.1:2741784-2759284 GCA_949357725.1 Hyperoplus immaculatus
CAAGTGTTCGACCCGACCATGCGCACTAATGTCACGTGTAGGCTACATATTTCCATAATATTTGCCATCTGTCAGTCAGTCTGTCTGTCTGTCTGCACATTATTACCCAGTTAAATCTCTCTGGTGCTTTTTGGTCATGGGGAGAAACATCAATACAATCCCAACGCTGTTCTGCTATTGGTTGGGTTGCTATAGGGTGTTTGAAAATGTACACGCTCCCTTAAGGGTTCGTTGCATTCACGCTCGAGGGAACTAGGTGGGCGGAGGTTAAGTTAGAAACGTATCTTAAAACATTAAATCAACTTTTCTCGACAAAATAAACCACTTACTATGATAAATAACATTACAAATATAAAACATTTCCAAATATAATCTGTTGTTTTTAACTTTTTTTAACCAATGTCTATCGCATTTCGATGCACCAAGCGGAGCCGTTACAGTGAAACCAACGCCCCCCTTAGCAACGGCATCCTTAGCGACTCCCTGATTGGTCCGCCCGGCTCAAATTCTGTCCAATGGGAACGAGGCGCAGCAGATTTGTATTCGCAGCTAAATCACTTATGTTTGCTCTCTGGTCATAGACATAACACAGCAAAACTGGACTATTTTAAATACTTTTATCAGCTCGAGCCGGTGGTTTATCGTTCCTAAAATAATAACGAGCTGGAACTGTGAAACAAGGTAGGCGAAAACAATAACTACGTGTGTGTTTTTAATACAGAACCGCTTCAAGTGCGTCGAAAACAGAAATATACATAGCTTGAAGCTGTGTTTGGATACTAGCTAGTAGCTTGTAGGCTAATATCTTGGTATCCGAAGCTAAATGAATACAACTATTTAACAGTGAACGCCACAGCAATACAGCGCCCTAGTTTGTATTTAAAACCGATCCGCCATTATTGAATTATTTATCTTTTAAATTTTAAATATTTATATTTTTTTTTGCAGAGTTTGTTGTCGGAAGGATTAAAGGAACCAGTCATGCCGTTACCGAGGGTGAGGAAACCCACTGTTGCAGCCGGGAGCAAGTTGCCCAAGCTGACGACATCAAAAAGCCAGAAACAGGTAAAAAAAAAAAAAAAAAATTAATACATGCACTGCACTGACTCATGCACGTGGACATACTGTCAACATTGCCGCAGGTGTTGCAAGGCAGCAACGTGTGGAATTTGTTTAAATGCTTTTTTTTTTTTTCATTTTATTTACTTAAAATAAAATAAAGAGAAGCCACAATATCTTCATACAAAGAAGTTCCAACAATATATTACACATATAGCATCAAGCACAATGCAGTTCTAGATTGTAAAACACTTTATTACAATTCCGAAAATGAGAGGGAAGAAGATGTGCACACTTGCTTAAAACGTATATTCTTTTTTGCAACGTGACTATGCATATACATTGCATTTACAGAAGTGTGTGTGTGTGTTGCAGGAGGAAGGCTCCCAGGTCAAGCGGTCCTCCTCCCCTCCCCATGGCGCCCCCAAGAAGAGGACTGCTTTCATCGACATCACTAATGTAAGTCCCATTGTTTTGCGTTGTCGAATTCATTCAGATGACTGTTCAGTATTTTAGAAGTGGGGTTTGTTTGGGGTACTTGGGCATTAGTAAGTGTGTTACCTAATGGGGATGGTGATCAGTGCAGTCACTTAAAGGAATACTTCACCCATACGGAACCAGCGTTCTATCATTATAAAATAACTATTATAATATAATGAATGAGGTTTTTCTTCCCTTGGCCCAGCTGTCCTGTTAATCCTAACCCTTACTGTGATGTCACAAGAAGGAAACTGTAGGGTTAGACAGTGAGACCATAAAGCACTCTTTCTGCCTTTTCTCAGGCTAGGATGATCCGATTCCAATTTTTTGATCTACAAGTTCAATACACCTTCATATTCCAACCGGTGAAGTAGGTCTTTAAAGGAATTTGAGGGAGGCATCAGTGTAGCAGAAGTCAGCCTTGTAACTGATGCAGAGGGGGCCGGAAGAAAATCGCATTTTCCTCCCTGTATATCAATGCTAAATTAAAACCTAAATATCTGTTAGAGTGTTTGGTAAACTGAGATTTTGTCTACAGCTTTAGTTTGCCGCCAGAAAGTCGTTTTTATTTTAGTTTTCTTGCGTGTCTTGAAATGGTATGATAGATTAACATATAATATGATTTATTTATGGTAATCATTTCTCCTGAAAATCATTTCATCGGGGCGCTCCGGTGGCGTAGTGGATAGAGTGCGTACCATATTGGCTCCGGCTTTCGTTGCAGTGGTCGCGGGTTCAAATCTGTCTCCCCATTTCAACTCTGTACTATCTAATGAAGCTTGAAAATGCCAAAAAATAATCTTAAAAAAAAAAAAATCATATGGATCTGGACCCAATATCCCATTAACACTGAGTTTCCTCTGATTGCATCATAAACCTGTCACGTATGCACAGACCGGTTTCACATTAAATCCACTCTTTACAAAAAATGCTGCAATATGACGGCGTACAGTTTTCTTGACATATACAGTGTCCACTGTGTATAATCTAGTTTTTACCCACCTGTCTATCCCACTATCTACCTTTTCACATGGGCCTGCGATGAACAGAAAAGTTGTCTCGACTCCCGAAGAAAAAAATCTCAACTTCTAGATCTTAATGGCCGTTTGTCCTGGTCGTCGTCATTGTTTAAACATGATTTTCTTTTGAATGTTTTAAGAACAATCTCACGAGCAAATATTTTGCATATTTCAGAACTGGTTCCAAGTCCAAAAACACACACTCAGCAGCAGCGGGAAAGACCGTGTGACCGCATGCTGCATAGCTCGTTAACTATCACGTCCTCTGTAAAATAAATGCTCTAAATATGCTCAACTCATAAACCTTCATGTGAGCTGTTAATCAGAATTCTCTCTATCGGCCAAGTATGTGAACACAAGGAAGGAATTCGATTATTTTTTTATATATATATAAAAGCTGTAGTGTTTTTACTACGCCAGCTGTGTCCAAAGGGGAGCGTATACCCATGACAAAGGCATTAAGAAAAACTATATAAAAATAGCATTCTTTGCACTGATGGTCTTGTTTTCTGTCACATGCCATTTATGATCATCAGAGGAAAAATAAGGACTGTTTCAGAAATATTTTAAAAGTTCTTCGTAGCTCCTTTTTAACGGAGAAACTGCATATATGTTACTTTTGACAACAGGCTTTCAGTCAGTGTCTGTCTGAGTTTCGTCCGCACAGCGACAGCACAGTAAGTTGGACACTGAAACGGTTTCCAAATGCTTTTGGTGGTGGTCGCACGGTGTCCAAACCACAGTTGGAATTGTACTTAACCTGGTTGGAATGAGCTTGATTGTGATGATTTAAATGGTAAATGGACTCCACTTATATAGCGCTTTTCCCTGGTTTTTCACAGACTCAAAGCGCTTTACATTGTTTTGTACACATTCACCCAATCACACTCACATTCATACACCTATAGCAGCAGCTACCACGCAGGGTGCAAGCTATTGGGAGCAATTCGGGGTTCAATGTCTTGCCCAAGGACACTTCGACATGTGGCGGGTAGGCGGGGGATCGAACCTCCGACCCTGCACTTCAGAGGCGACCTCCCTGCCCACTTCGCCACTGCCGCCCGATTTTAAGATGCCAACTGAAAGACTCTGACTAATATAGCATTTGTGTGTAGTTTCTGAAAGTGCGTCCCTACCCCTGCTGCCGTACACTGGGGACTGTCAGCAAGGCACAAGCAAAGCCCAACCGTTGTTACCATTTATCAAGTTTCACAGCAAACAGATTGGGTACATAACAGATGATGTATTTGAATGATTTTTGTCAAGTTCAAACAGTTTTCCAGAAGTAGATATTTGAAGAAAATGTTTGACACAAATGGCGCGTAAGCTGAAATGTAGTGAGTGAGTGAGTGAGTGAGTGACACGCTCCCAAAGGTGTTGGTTTGAATGTGTAGCTGCCTGGGCGCACGCTGGTGTTAATGTGTGTTCTCTGCTGCTTCACCGCGGTGTGAAACCAGCGCTGTGTTTGTCTGGCACTGATGAGTTACTGTACCATCACTTGTTGGAGTTATTTAAAAGGAATACAAATAAGATTTAGTGAGTCATTTTCAAATGTAGCCCATGGGTTGAAATGGGCTAAAATGGTCATTTAATTTTGTCCGTTGTCCTCAGGCTCACCGGGTTCAGATCAGCCTCCCGGGGCGGAAGAAAGGAGCCGCCGCCAAGAAGCAGGTGAAGAAAACAAGCGCCCCCTCGGTGTCCACCAAGAATGAAGCCAACCTGACAAAGTAAAGTTTAGCATCATTTACTCTACCATTTACTCTCCGGGGGTGGAGGCAGTGATTCTGGAGAACACTTTTTGTCAAAATCAGTGAATATCTCGACAAGATCTGCTACCTGCCTGTACTGTATGTGATGTAAAAAAATATATATACACACACACACACACACACACACACACAAGCACACAAGCAGGGACCAACCCGTGCTAGTTTTCAGAGCATAGGCTGTGTATTTCCATCAGATTATTTATATATATATACACACGTATACATACCAGTTTACAGAGCCTAGGCTGTGTGTTAACAATTTATTTTTTTTTACTGCACACACAGTACAGCCAAGTGGCTGATGCTGACCGTGAGGAGATATTCACTGATTTTGATCTAAAGTGATTTATTAATTTTTTTTGCAGGGACAATGCACAGCTCATTAGCAGCACAAGAGTTAGCCATAAGCTCATTTTCATCTGTTCATTTTGACAACAAGCGTTCTTCGGAATCGCTCGCTCCACTTCACCTTTTTGATTAATTAAAACAAAGTAAACTTTTCACTAATCGATTTAAACAAACTGTCTGCAGGTCTTCGTCCGTGAGTTCGGAGGGAACGGCCGCTGATGGAGAGAATACCAGTGTAAAGGAGGAAGAGTTACAGGTGAAGAAAGAGGAGGAGGAAGTAGCAGTGTCAGCAGACGAGCTGAATGCTGCTGCTCTGACCCTCGCCGACCAGAAGGTTCCAGCACACCTCCTCAAACAACAGGTCAGGAAACCAGGGCCGGGTTCCAAATAGCATATTTTTATTTTTTTTCTATTCTACATACTACAGCTGACTATAAAACTAATCTAGTAAGGATGCAGTAAACATAGAATTGGGATGCACTTTTACTTATTTATTTCCTCATTACATCGCGCCTTGATCTTGCCTCTTGCTTTTTACATCAGTCGCATCCCCGTTTGTTTTCATACAGTGTGACGTCACTTCAGGTGCGCACTGGATTGTGGGTCAGAAGAATCGCCCAAATAGAATGCTGATTTCAACACTCAAAATCTCGGCCTGATGTAGTCGACATCCGGGTATTTTTTAAGCATACTTAATCTGACCGTAATAATTGTTAATCTTTTTTTCTACCATACTAACTAGTAGATAGTATGGGGATTGGAACGCAGGGCAAGATAATATACATAGCCTTTATTGTTATTGTACTGTCACTTATACAAGGATATTGGTAGTGCCAACTCAAGGTATATTATTCCAGCCCGCGGTCGTTCTCTGCATGTCACTCCCCTCTCTGACCCATTTCAACTCTCTCTACACTATCAATAAAGCATAAAAATGCCAAAAAAAAATCTTTACACTGCAAAACTTTACAAGAAAGAACCACTTTGGACAAAAACACTGGACCATTTCCCCCACAGAAACATTAAATGTTCTCCTCCTTTTACTCACATTCCCTCCATCTCTTCAGATCCCCGCCGAGTTTGACATCGACTCTGAAAGCACCGAAGACTGCTACATGTGTCCGGAGTACGCCAAGGACATCTTTGACTACCTCAAACAGAGAGAGGTCGGCCATTTTATAATATATAACACATTCCTTGACTAAACATGATTAATAAACATAGTCCACACTTTCCCTTAATATAATTTTTCAAAATCCTGATGTTGTTGTTTTTTTTTTGTACTTTTATTTTGAAGGAGAAGTTTGTCCTGGTTAACTACATGCCCACACAGCCCAGTCTCAACCCAGAGATGAGAGCCATCCTCATAGACTGGCTGGTTGAAGTTCAGGTGTGTGTGTGTGTGTGTTTTATTTTTTTACGTTTTTATTTTGGCATTTTCATGCTTTATTAGATAGTACAGAGTTGAAATGGAGAGAAAGAAAGAGAGAGGGGGGGGGGAGGGGATGACCTACAGTGAAGGTCCACTGGTCGGACTTGATCCCGCGACCACTGCAACAAAGGCCGGAGCCAATATGGTACACGCTCTATCCACTACGACACCGGAGCGCCCGGGAAGTGTTTGTTGACCAGCAGCCACAGTTTGTTCTGTTAAATGTTGTTAAAAGAAGTGAAGGGTGGCGAGTGGATGAGGTAATCAAGTCTGTAGATTGAAAGTGTGATTGTTGCTGATTAAAACTCCAAGGGGGAGGATTCCAATAAATGGAGTTTTGTGGAAACACGTAATTATACACGGCAAGGGGGATTCTCAGCTGGAAACTGAATCACATTAAAGCAAAGTTTGATTAATTATCTATGTAGTTGTACTTAAGTGTGTGTGTGTGTGTGTGTGAGAGTGAGATGGAGACATTTTAACTGTCACTATACAATGAGATTTAGATAAGGTTTTCAAAGTAGCCACGAATAACTTTTCATATATTTTCGAAAATAGTTTTTCTTAATGCCTTTGTCATGGCTACGCTCCCCCAGGAACAACAGCTGATGTTGTAAAAACTCTACCGCCTTTGTCCAAAGGGGGTCGCTAGGATTAACACAAACTGAAAGCTCCTCACAGCACCTTTTTTACATAAGTTTCTTCTTAAAGCGCAATCAAAAAGGATCAGACATCCACAACCAACGTTCATACCATTAACTAATGTGTGTGTTTTAATATTGACTATGTTGTGTTTATGTCCCTTAATTTCCTTTCATCTTTTTGCATTGGCCTTTAACACAAGTTGATTTTTCGACACTTTTATTTTTCATGTATCCTATAATATGTTGTTTTGTATTGTATCTCGTACAGCATTTTGGTCGGCTGATGATGTTGTATTTGAAAATGTGCTAAAGAAATTAATTTGCCTTTGACTTTGACAGGAGAACTTTGAGCTGTACCATGAGACGCTGTACCTGGCTGTGTCTCTGGTGGATCACTACCTGGCCGTCACGCCCGTCCACCGCGAGCTGCTGCAGCTGGTCGGATCCACCGCCATGCTCATCGCCTCCAAGTTTGAGGTCAGAATCAAGCCCCAAACTCAGCGCTTTTTACCAGCATCCAATAAGGAAGTGACACACGTTGTAGTACCTTTTACATTCACCATAGGGGTGGTAGGACGTCCTAGAGGAAAGAGGGGCCGACCAGTAGTCCTCTGGTTGGAACCCCCGGCACCAGACTAGAGGGTGATGGTAGTGAAGCCAAGCCCCAACCTCAGCGATTTTTACCAGCATCCAATAAGGAAGTGACCAAAATTGTAGTACCTTCCAGTGGCCACTGGGGGGTGGTACCAAGACAGAGCAATTTTTCTTTGACTCACTTGTTAAGACAGGCCGTTTTCAAAGTCTTATTAAACCTATTTACAGCCTGGTCCACAAAGCCATTCTAGTCTGTATGTTTAGGTCATATCTCCATGACAACACTGAGGGGGGTGAATTTTTTTCTAGCGGGCTAGTTTTTATTCTTTTTGGAGGTTAAAATGTATTGGCGCGATCTCTTGAGTGACAGCTATCCAAACACCGGGAGATGCTGCAGCTGGTCGGATCCACCGCCATGCTAATCGCCTCCAACTTTGAGGTCAGAAACACTTTCATACTATTGGACAGAAATGGTCTAAAATGGATGTGTTTGTGTTTTTATTCAAACATTTTAGAAACAATTGTAATACAAAAAATATATTTTTAATGTGCTGTAAGTAATCAACTGCCAGTATTTCATAATATCATCTATTAGTTAAGAGTGTTACCCTTTTCAGCTGCAGTTTATCACCTTAAAGACCTACTTCACCGGTTGGAATATGAAGGTGTATTGAACTCGGAGATCCTATGTGGGAAAAATGTGCAAAAAAAATTGGAATCGGATCATCCTAGCCTGAGAAAAGGCAGAAAGAGTGTTTTTATGGTCTCACTGTCTAACCCTACAGTTTCCTTCTTGTGACATCACAGTAAGGGTTAGGATTAACAGGACAGCTGGGCCAAGGGAAGACTGAGGAAAGAAAAACCTCATTCATTATATTATAATGATAGAACGCTGGTTCCGTATGGGTGAAGTATTCCTTTAAGGTCAGGGACGTTTTGTTCAAATGATTCTACCAGTTAGTAGTAGAGTGGATTTTCAGGCTCAGTTCTTTAGTTGACCGTGACGTGAGTGAAATATCAGTTTGCCCTTTGAAGGTTAACACAGAATCCCTCATAAAGCCTTTTATTATCGGGGGATAAGATATTTTTTGGGCATTTTTATGCTTTATTGATAGTGTAGAGACAGAGTTGAAATGGGGCAGAGAGGGGAGTGACATGCAGAGAACGACCGCGGGCTGGAATCGAACCCGGGTCCGCTGCTGGCCGAGGCCCATGGGGGGGGACGCCCTACCAACTGAGCTAAGGGCGCCCCTTCTGGCACTGCTTCTTGTTATATTTTATAATTTATTTATTAATATTATTTATTTATTTATTTTGCCCCTTTTTCAGGAGCGCAGTCCGCCGTGCGTAGACGACTTCCTGTATATCTGCGATGATGCGTACAAGAGGGAGGAGCTTATAGACACAGAGGCGACCATCCTGCAGACACTCCGCTTCGACATCAACATCCCCATCCCATACCGCTTCCTCAGACGCTATGCCAAGGTGTGTGTGTGTGTGTGTGTGTGTGTGTGTGTGTGTGTGTGTGTGTGTGTGTGTGAGATTTCATTGAATGAGTGTGGAGAGCCGTTTGGTTGTGTTTAGGCTGATAAATGGCATTTTAAGACAACGGCCTATACATGAGCTCACGTGGCCGATTTATTAAAAAAAAAACTGCAGGCAACCTCGTCAGTGTGGCTGCTGGTATTTTCTTCTATTTTAATATTAACAGACGGCTAAACAGAAATCCCAAAGTCCCCTGTGGCAGTATTTAAAGCTGGGGTGTAGAGTTTGGGGAGAAAATAGCAGTTGGAATCGGAGCCTCGCTCTGATTGGTCAAAGTGTACCGCTCATGTTAATTTTGACCAATCAGAAATCACACACCCCAGCTTTAACTATAGTCAAGGGAAGGGAACAGGGAATAATTTTTTTTATTTTCAAATATTTTTCTCTCTACATTTATTCAATACATTTTTATCCAAGTTCAATGTTGTTTCAAAGTTGCTATTATCACATGCAAACTAAAAAAATCCGGTGATTTCAGCATTATGTAATGGCCGATAAATATCGGCTCTATAAATATCGGCCCACTAGGGGAAAAAAACATTTCAGTTTGACCAATAGTAGTAGAATTGTGTGTGTGTGTGTGTTGTCCCATTACTGCCCTCTGATAGTCTCTCCCCTGCGCTCCCTGCAGTGTGTGAGTGCGGGGATGGACACTCTGACCCTGGCGCGGTTCTACTGTGAGCTCAGTCTGATGGACATGGCCCTGGTGTGTGAGCGCGGCTCTCTGCTGGCCTCCGCCTGTCTGCTGCTGGCTCTGGTCACCAAACACCTGGGGGGATGGGTGAGTCCAACAGCACATCTTCACATTGTTTTTTAATTTTTTTTTAATTTAGTTTATTTATTTTTTATTTAACCTTTTTATTTATACGGGTAAATCCCATTGAGACCGTTGGAAAAGTTGAGAACTGTTTATCTTTTTGTCGCGGCGGTTGAAAAATCACGATCGCGCTCCTCCGCCCGTCACTTCACACGGGGAGCTACCGTCTGAAACGGCCTTTAAGCTGGAGCCACTTTTGGAGCTAGTGCTAATGTGTTCTGTTAGCCTTTTAGTCTTTAATCATTTTCCTCTGCAACACAGCTGTGAAGTGTGTTTTTTGTTGTTGTATCAAAGAAGATTATAATGGCGGCTTCTCTCCTCTGTTCTCTGCATGAAGATCTAGCCTGCAGCTCGGTCTAGCAGACGGTCCTTCTTTTCAATTTAAATATCAACAGTTGGTCCATGTGTATATCGGTTATCATTGCAGCAGTAGTGCAAAGGATCATAGCTAATGACATGTTGTTCTTGCCCGCACTCCAAAATCAGATCATGATAGTCGTTCTGCAATTTTAGAAATGACATTGTGGGTAATATATAATTTTTTTTAAAACTTGATTTACGAAACCCGAGCATTGATTTTGTGTAATGTGTAACATATCCGCAGCCATCTTTGATGTTTACTATCACGGTTTCGACGGCACACTGTCGCCATCCGGTTACGTCCGCCCCAGAGCACCATACAAAGGGCTCTGGCCCTCCCATATCAGATAGAACCAATTGAAACGTAGCCCAGGATTTCTTGACATATTCAATGAGCTTCAATGGAGAGTGTCCAGACCAACAGGCGCAGCACATTTAATTTGCATTTGGATTTCCATGCTCTGTTTGTGTGTGTGTGTGTGTGTGTGTGTGTGTGTGTGTGTGTGATGGACAGAATTGGATGGAGTGATGGATTTGAGGAAAAGTAAAAGTAGAGGTGTGTGTGTGTGTGTGTGTGTGTGTGTGTGTGTGTGTGTGTGTGTGTGTGTGTGTGTGTGTGTGTGTGTGTGTGTGTGTGCAGAGAGATGAAACGATGTCAAGCGGTCTGAAGTCTCTCAAGTGGAATGGAATGAGGTGTCACTAAAAGCTGAATGTTTTGCTTTGCCTAGAAATGTCTCAGTGTTTCTCATAGTGAATGCTGCCAAGGAGTCTTACGATGGATAGATAGATAGATAGATAGATAGATAGATAGATAGATAGATAGATAGATAGATAGATAGATAGATAGATAGATAGATAGATAGATAGATAGATAGATAGATAGATAGATAGATAGATAGATAGATAAATAAATGGATAGCTCATTACCAGTTCTAACTCTATCCCTGTTGTTCCGCTCAGTCTCCCATCCTTCAGTTCCACTCCGGGTACCACACCTCACACCTGGCTCCGGTTGCTAGGAAACTGCACGCCATGCTCCTGGCTCCCGCTGACGACAAACTCCGGTCCATCAGGTGCAAATATGCTCACAAGTAAGTGTCCCCTCTATCGGAAGACTGTTTCAATTTATTGTGACTGAATTAAACCGATTTTTTCTTTTTCTATTTTGTTTTTTCTTTTATTGTTCTGCATCGTTTTTATTTATTTATACATATAGTTTTTTGTGTGTGTGTGTGTGCTTATGTGCGTGTGTTTTTACACCCAATATGCAGCCACACATGTACTTTGTTTTAGCACTATGTGTCTTTTTATACTTGTGTATAAGTGAAGTAAACTAAACTAAAGGTGGAGTCAGTGATTCTGGAGAAATGTTTGTTGTCAAACATCAAGTGAATATCTTCTCATAATCCGCTAACCTATCGATACTTGTGAGCTGGTAAAAAAAAATCTGGTGTTAATACACAGCCTAGGCTCTGTAAACTGGTATGCTGCTAGTAACGATGGCACCCCTTTTGTGTACATACCTGTATACTAGGCTACGTGTTGAATATTAGGCCATGTGTTCACAACACACAGTACAGACAGGTAGCGGATCGTGAGGAGATATTCTCTCATTTTGAACAAGCGATCCTCAAAATCATCTTCAACACCCCGTCCCATTAGTTGAAATAATATAGAGAAAAGCGACTGTGGCTCAGTTGGTAGAGCGGGTCGGCCGATGATCAAAGAGTTGGAGGTTCGATCCCCGCCCTGCCACCTGTGTCATGGTTGTTGTGTCTTTGGGCAAGACACTTCACCCACCTTGCCTCGAGTGAATGTCGATAGTTAGCCTGCTATCGGTGTATGAATGTGTGTGTGTGTGTGAATGGTAACGTGGGAAAGGAAAACAGGTGTCCCTTGCAAAAGAGTCTTTGGTCTCAATGGGATTTACCTGTCTAAATAAAGGTTTAAAAAAAAAAAAAAAAAAGTGATCAGAATTATAATGCATTTTTTGAACATCTGTTTTTTCAGGGTGTTCTTTGAAGTAGCCTCCCTACCGGTGGTGGACAGCGACATTTTGGAGAAAGCGTTATGTTTGAAAGAAGAAGAAGACGCCGGCCCAGAAGTCAAAACAGAAATGAAAACGGAAGTGAAGACCGAGCCAATTAAAGTGGAAATCAAATCCGAGTCGGTTAAAATGGAGTGAAAATAGTTCAAGGTACTTTTCCCTTCACAGTTGTATATATTATATATTCTGTTAATATGTTTAATATTTATCAACGTAGTCCATCCAGTCCTGTCTGTCCTTCTTTTATATGTAATATTGGAAATAAACTTTTAATTCCAATTTGTGATTTTTTTTTTTTTTTTTTTTTTTTTTAGTAAAAGTGTTTTAATGTTCAATGCCATTGTGTTCTTAAGAAAGTTTGCCAGTGTATAATGTTCGATTGTTAATGACTTTTGTTTTAGTGTTACATATTTTTTACCGGGCATTCATTTTATAACTTTTTTATTTAAAACAAACAAGAAAAGTGGTTATTAATTAGTATCCCTAAATCCCTCTGTATGTGTATATGGAGAGATTTTAAAAAGGGGGCACTTTTTGACTTTTATTTTTTTTTCTGATAAAGTATGCACTGACTGGCCCACGCGTTTTTACAGGTTTGCATAATGATGTTGAAGTTGGCAGTTATACATGTGTGTATTTTCCTATATTGTACAGTGTTTATCATGTTTATATCGCTTTGCTAATTATTATTTTGTATAAAAAAACGAATGCGTGATGCTGTCATGCCAACTCTTTAAAATAAAGTTTGTTATAGAAATTTTAAACTTTGACCTTATATATATATCTCTCTTTTTTAAATTATTTTTTAACAGTATTTTTACAGTATCAAAAGAAAAAAAAAACACAAACGGTGATTTACAGTCAACAAAGTGATCCCTGGAACACCGTTTGAAGTTAACTGTTGTTTTACAGCAGCAGGGCCCACAGTTTGGTTTACAAACATATTCTACTCTCACGTTTTGGTTCCAGGTTCCTCAAAATAATTCAGTTTTGTTTCATGTTGATAGAATTATTCAATACTAAAAATTCCATGTAGAGAAAATGTTTTTGAACTAACTGCAGGCTCTGTGAATGTGAACAAATCCCCCTCCTTTGAAACTGCCAAGTGCATCTTTTTAATTAATAAAAAAATATGTATTCCTCTTTGTCACTGTAATCAAAGCAGGCTAATCTTTGGCAAATTTGAAAAGTAATTGATATCTTATAACAGTTTATACTGACCTTATATCACGAGGAAGTTGTTTGATGAGAGCTCAAACTATATTTTTTGTACATGACATGGTTATCTTGTGTGTCCACTAGAGATCAGTAAAGCACCATGTTGCACGGCCTTTTGCATTGTGCTTATGTGCCCGGTCAAATATTCCGAACAAGAAAAGCCCATCAGTTTCTCTTGAGACTCTCATTAGGTGGTATAATAACTGTTTTTCTATTTATTTAACAATTCTACTGTAGCCATTTTGTACTTTTTGAGTCTATAATGATATATTAAATATATTCAAATCAATTATACTTCATTGTCCCCTTGAGGAGACCTGTATTGGACACCGCCACTTAATAACTTACGCTGCAGTGCACGTAGTACAATAAGTGCAGCCTAGTTATTCAGTGCCGGTGTGACCTTGTCTAGTTGAGCGCCAATGTTTATTCTTGACCCTTTTAAAATATTCGATAGACATCTTGACTCAAGTGCCTCTTTCCACCTGGAGTGTAACATAATCTAAGTGGAGTACTTTGCGTCGGGCCGAACAACGCCCCTTAAAGCTGGGGTATATGATTTCTGATTGGTCAAAGTTAACATGAGCGGTACACTTTGACCAATCAGAGCGAGGCTCCGATTCTCTGTTCTTATTGGCTGTTGGGACTGTCCATTCATTTTGGCAACGACGTTGTTGGTGTAGAACGTGTCAGGGAGGGACCATAGGGGAGGGACCAAAGAGAACAAGTGGAGCGGTTGAGGTATTTGGATTCAAATCTCTATCCCAACTGCTATTTTCTCCCCAAATCCTCCACCCCAGCTTTAACTGTGGTATAATGAGCACATTCCACA
This sequence comes from Hyperoplus immaculatus, assembly GCA_949357725.1. NCBI lineage: Eukaryota > Metazoa > Chordata > Actinopteri > Uranoscopiformes > Ammodytidae > Hyperoplus > Hyperoplus immaculatus. Next base: position 2,755,949 of record OX442371.1, read on the forward strand.
GCCTGTCTTGAGCTATTGCTTAATTTTCCAACACAGTCAAACTATCTGAAAAGGCTTTTCTCCACAAGCTGATCACTGGAGGCCGAAGTTTGTCCAGCAGTTACAGGCCTTGAGAGAGATGTGTTTGGATCAATAAGACGGCTCTGATTCAGAAACTATTCTACCTGCAGCTCTGTGTGTGTGTGTGAGAGAGAGTGAAACTGTGTTTGTGTGTGTGATTGAGTGAAACTGTGTGTTTGTGTGTGTGTGTGTGTAAGTGACAGCCAGCCCCGGAGAGGTTTAAAGGTGCAGAAATTGATTTTGTGTCCTCGGAGGGGAGACAGGACAGACTGACTGTGGACTGAGCTCTGGAGTTTCACTGGTATAGTGTTGACCGTGACAAAGCATATAGCAGCAGGCTGTAGTGTGTGTGTGTGTGCGTGTGTGTGTGTGTGTGTGTGTGTGTGTGTGTGTGTGTGTGTGTGTGAACTTTCTCCAGCTGTGCTCTTATCTATTGCTCTTAGACTTTGACATGCCTCACTTTTTTTTTCTCATGTATCTTATATGTGGTTTTGTATTACATGTTGTGCAGCACTTTGGTCAACTGATGTTGTTTTTAAATGTGCAAGAGAAATACATATGACTTTGACTGACTTTAGAGAGCAGACATTCTCAATTATCCATCAGTCTCTCTATCTATTTATTCGTCCGCCAACATGCCTTCGATTTCCATACTTTAAAGGTGCTACAAGGTACGTTTAAATATTTCTGAAACAGTCTAACTTTTCCTCTGATGATCATAGATGACATGTAACAGCAAATGAGAGCTATCAGTGCTATTTGCTATTTTTAAATAGTTTTTCTAAATGCCTTTGTCATGGGTATACGCTCACCCAGGAACAACAGCTGGCGTAGTAAAAACACTACCGTTTTTGTCCAATTTGTTTTTTTTAAATAAAAATAATGTTGAGATGATGGCAGTTGAAGATACTTGTATAGGAGAAATATACAGACGCAAACAGACAAGGTTTAGTCAAAGAAACACCGACATTTTGGACATTTGATTTATGCTACACAATAATGTTTTTGCCCGCAGTGACTCGCTTTAAAAGTAATTGCGGAAACCAATGGATGATGGGGAGGAAGAAGAGTATTGACCCTATCTCTGAGAATAGGCTTGGGAACTCACTATTGTTCACACACACACACACACACACACACACACACACACACACACACACACACACACACACACAGACAGGCAGAGTAATGGATCCCTGCCAATTCAATTTGCTCGCCATCATCTGGCACAAACGGACAGATACTCCCGCGGCATCTATACGCCTGGAGACTTCTGAGCCCATTCTTCCTCCGCTATTCACTTGATCAATTGAAATGATTGAGTGGGGTGCAGTGTGTGTGTGTGTGTGTGTGAGACAGACAGACTGCACCATTCCCCCAGTTCACTCAAGTGCCTCAGATCCCAATAACAGTGTGTGATTAAAGTGAGCTGGCGGAGATAATGGCCCTTTCTTCGCTCGGTCAGATACACATCTAAAAGCGCTCGCTGCCAAAACCGCACATGAGCTGTCGATGGATCAGTGAAATCTCCTTGACAACACAGGCGCTCAAACTGTTTCGCTTATGGCACAAACACAATGGTCTATGGGCAGGGCTGCAGTCTACAATGTTCACTACACCACCATTAAAATGGAGATGTATTTAGTTACATTTAGGTACTTCTTCTTCTTCTTGGTCTTCCAACAGACGCCCACTTTTAAAGATGCACAGGGCCGTTAAGTTTGTCCTTTCTGTGCTACTGTAGAATCATGGCGGTGCAACATGGCAGCGCACCGAGATTCCTATTTACCGTAGATATAACAAAATACAAAACTTTTATTTTATTTTCAAGTGTTTAGTACACTAATTGAAACATACTTCTGAATATTATAATACATTTCTACCAAGTCTGTTCTAAAAAAAACTAAAAAATAATGACAATAAATTCTACACACTGCACCTTTAACGGTTGGGTTAGTAGCTTATAGTATGCCGGAGCTTGTGTTGCATGAAACTTCACTGCGAGCCGAAGCTGTTCTTTTAAAACAAGATTTTTAAAAATCTAATATTTGTATTCAACACCAGTCGACTGCAGTTTGTAGACATGACTGGGCTCACCTCTCTGTCGCTCTCTATACTGTGTGTGTGTGTGTGCCTGCTATGTGTGTGTGTGTTTGTGTCTGTGTGTGTGTGTGTGTGTGTGCGCCTGTGGTTGTTTGTTTGTGTGTCTGTCTGTCCGTGTGTGTGTGTGTGTGTGTGCTAGTGCAACGGCGAGTATACTTCTCTGTTATTTTCCTTTCCCTTCGTTTCTTGGCCTGGACTGAACTGCAGGTTTTTCAACACACAAGCTCAGACACCAGCATTGTTCCTCATTGTGTACGTGTGAAGCAATGTGTTTATCGCGCCAGTGTATTCTCCTGTTGTTAGCTGATATACAAGGGTGTGTGTTTTGGGGATATATGCTTAAGGCTTTGTGTGTGTTTGTGTGTGGTTGTGGTGTGTGTGTGTGTGTGTGTCTGTGTGGCTAATTGTGTTGGCCTCCCCGCGTTGTCATCAGCATTTCCCATCTGAATAGATAGACACACACACACACACACACACACACACACAACACAACACACGTGTCCTGGCGCCAAAAGTGTGAGCATTGTAGCAGGTGGCATGCATATGTATTATGCAGCAGTCAGGGCTGCAGTGAGTGTGAATACATCATCACATTCTCCTCAGTGTTAGTGTTCAAAAGGCCTTGGAACAATTATTTTATAACTATAATAATAATGTCATATTAGACCAGGGGCCTCATTTATAAAGCTTGCGGCGCACAAAAACCTTGCGTAGACGGAAAGAAATGTGCGGGAAAATTCTTTGCGGAGAAGTGTGCGTATTCCTACGCCAACTTTCGACCATGCGTAGAGCTACCGCAAGGTTTTCCTGACTCAGGGAATCAGCGACACTCAATGGCAACACCACGAAATAAAGCTCAGTCATCAGAAAAACACAGACAAATGATGCTTGGCACCCAATATATTTAGTCAATAAAATGTATAAGCTTACCTATAGTTGGCTAGTATGGCTACTGTAGTCTATGGCATGCAGTTGTGATGTAGGTTGAATTACTTATCAAGTAGCCTAGGTCTACATGTTTTGGTTATATTTCATACGTTGAATATTATGGCGCTACTTTATGATAATATCCTATACGTCGGGAGGTGTTTCCGTGAGTGGCCAGCGGGAGAGCAAATTTTAAGAGGTGTGTAAAAAGTAATTTTGTACAAAGTTAAGCCCAACAGATATTAA
>OX442371.1:2764284-2839284 GCA_949357725.1 Hyperoplus immaculatus
CACATAGCATCACGTAAGAATGCTTTGTTTGATTGATTTTTTTTTTACTTATGTTTGCTTATGTTAAAGGTGCACTGTGCAGTTTCACATATTGTACCTTTTTACAAGAACATTCATCAACTGATGCACTTTGAGAGGTAATTTTAGAGGCTATATACCTGAGATATATTCCTAAATCCTGAGATGCAGAAGGAACATTATTTTTCAGATTTTTCTTAAGCAGGCAGCACTCTTTCCTCTGCAACTGTAAAAAATAAAGTACAGTAGATTGGTCTGCAGACCCATGTTCTATGATGGAGGGGCCCATTTCAACAGATAACGGGTGGATAGCTACTTTATATGAACAATTTAGAATTTACACATAGCAAGCTTATTCCTGTATGTGTGTGTAAGCCCCTTACACAGAGCTACTAATGCTGTTGTTTTTAACTTGCTTTTGTATCTCAATTTCTCTGACACATCCAAAGCTACTCAACAAAAATATAAACGCAACACTTTTGTTTTTGCTCCCATTTTTCATGAGATGGACTTAAAGATCTAAAATTCATTCCAGATACACAATTGTACCATTTCTCTCAAACATTGTTCACAAATCTGTCTAAATGTGTGATAGTGAGCACTTCTGCTTTGCTGAGATAATCCATCCCACCTCACAGGTGTGCCACATCAAGATGCTGATCTGACATCATGATTAGTGCACAGGTGTGCCTTAGACTGTCCACAATAAAAGGCCACTCTGAAATGTGCATTTGTTTGCTTTATTGGGGGTCTGGGGACTCAGAACCAGTCAGTATCTGGTGTGACCACCATTTGCCTCATGCAGTGCAACACATCTTCTTCGCATAGAGTTTATCAGATTGTCAATTGTGGCCTGTGGAATGTTGGTCCACTCCTCTTCAATGGCTGTGCGAAGTTGCTGGAGACGGCTTATGGTGGAGAAATGAACATTCAATGCACGAGCAACAGATCTGGTTGACATTCCTGCTGTCAGCATGCCAATTGCACGCTCCCTCAATGCTTGTGGCATCTGTGGCATTTTGCTGTGAGACAAAACTGCACATTTCAGGGTGGCCTTTTATTGTGGACAGTCTAAGGCACACCTGTGCACTAATCATGATGTCAGATCAGCATCTTGATGTGGCACACCTGTGAGGTGGGATGGATTATCTCAGCAAAGCAGAAGTGCTCACTATCACACATTTAGACAGATTTGTGAACAATGTTTGAGAGAAATGGTACAATTGTGTATCTGAAATGAATTTTAGATCTTTAAGTCCATCTCATGAAAAATGGGAGCAAAAACAAAAGTGTTGCGTTTATATTTTTGTTGAGTGTACATACTGCACCTTTAAAACGTTTGAATCCTATAACCTTACGAATATGACATGAGACATGCAAATGGATAGGTTTCAAATGTGTTTATTGAACCAATTTCTAATCAATTGACATAGTGAAGTGAAGTGAAGAAAAGTAAAAACTATGTTGGGAATGTGGTTCCACCTCTTACACAATAAAAGGCATTTTTAAATTTGTACATAGAAGCGTGTGATTCATCTTCAATGTTCATCTAGTTGATGTGCCGGCTGCAGACAAACAAACAGGAATCAAGAAAAACATGTTTGACTAGAGGCCTTTGCTCACACACTTTTAGGAAGTTATCAAAGTGTATTATTTTATGTGGGTGGAGTGTAAACAATAAGGTATAAAAAGTTTGAGGACTGAGTGATTGAGACATAGGCGAAATGGCTCTCCACCAGCTACTGTGTGGTGTCACCGCGGTGATCCTTCTCTCAACCAGAGGTAAGACAGACAGATTTTACAAATGTTGTTTATTGGCTGAAATCAAGGGTGGAAGGAGGCTGTTAAAATGGTTGTTTATTGCACGAACCATCAATTACATTCTTTAGTCTTGGGCTCCTTCAACAGTGAACAGTGCAATATAAATAAACAGTAAACGTATCAGAGAAACGCCAGTATGAAAGCTGAGACTTAAATAACTAAACTAAATAAATGAAAATAAATTGCAGCAAGACACCTCTGGGTGATATTTCCCAAATAGATATCATCATGAAAAACCAGCCAGCAAGTTACCGGCCATTACTTGCATTGGAAATGTTTTAAATAAATATGGACATGTGTCAATTTCGATCTAATTTTTGTAAATTTTCATTTTGAGGAACCAAAACCGTTCATCGACTAAAAAAAAGAAAATCTAAATGATTGATTCGATAATGTAATCAAGTGCACGTTTAGAAACAAATGAATTCAAGTATTTAAAGTGTCAGCGTTCATGTTATCAGTAACTTAACTTAATTAAACTATACTGAACTAAACTAGATTTTTTTCTTATAATGCACTTTGGAATGAGTCGAGAATAAAGTCAAAAATTCAATATTGAGAAAAATAAAAGGTCCACTCTTCTGGTCCATCAAATGCAGTAAGGGGAGTGAGTGACTGGCAGCTATGTGAGGAGCTGAGCTGCCCAAGCCCGAGCCTATACAGCTGCTACATCTTTGCAGTGCAGTTTCACCAGTTCATCTACACAAGGCATTCTGTTGAGGCAGCCATATGAGCTGTTATATGTAGTAGACTTTTTTTTTCTAGATATTGAATTTCAGCTTTATTCTTGAATTGCAAAAAACTTGGTCCTCTCGTTTTTTTTCCCGCTTGTGGCCCTAATAGTCCTCCGTAGAACCTAAACCCAAAACAGTAAAAGTGTAAAAATCAATTCTCACATGGACTATTTTTTCTTCCCTTTTGCCCTTGAATTTTTTCGAGGAGCGAGTTATTGAAGAAAAGCATGGCCAAGGTTAAGATAATGTCAATCAAATCAGAAGTATGTGATTTAAAAAAAAGTTGATTGTTCCTGTGCTTGAAAAATCCATGTTTTTGCCTTTGTGCAATCGGTCAAAATTCTTCAATTGAAAAATGTGGTGCCACACGTTTATAACTGCACGCAGACACATACAGTCAAGTCAATGAATTCTAAATTATTTTGGTCATTTAACCACTGCACCTGTCACCTGTTCCCCTGACGCTCCTGTGTTGGTATTTGAGTGTCATGTGCACTGCACCTTTAAAGAAATGAAAAACAAACCAGCCCCCATGTGGCTCCTCCGGTTTTTCTAAAAACAAAAATCAAAACATTCACACTCTGTCTATTGTTTGCTAAGGGCGTGTTATCACTAATAATGCAAGTCATTGTCTGTTTCACCGTGACATGTTGTTTTTTATGCTCCATCTTCCAGGTAGTTGTCAAACTCACTCTCCAACTCATTTTCCACCAACTCACTCTCCACCAGCGCTGCCAAGTAAGTGTCCGACTCAACAAGTTAAGGGGAGACCGGGGCTAGTAGGCACATTTTTTACTCTAGTGAGAATTGCTCATCAACTTAACATTTTTCAATAGTCATTCCTACATTAAAATGAAGCTTAAGGTGTTGGCTTGAAATGTGTACCCCTCTCAGTTTTCAACGTATTGTAATAAAGAAGAAATTAATCATCAAAGACATTCTAACACATTGTGACAACAAACCCCATCAAGGGGTCGGTTGTCACACGCTATGGGGTTGTTTGTCACAATGTTATCTTAATGAGAACAATCTTAAAAAGAAGGCAAGAAAGCAGCAAACTAAATTTAAAAGTTTAATTGCATTGTCAAGTTGAAAAATAGGCCTACATATCTTTATGCATCTTAACACAAAAGGGAGGAGGAAGGAATAAACAAACAGGAAAGCCATATTAAGACCAACCTACTGTATGTAACAACATAAAGAACAAAACAAATAGGTCTAAAAATAATAGCCTACTCAACTAGGATACACACATTCACTATCTGAGTTACAGTGATGGCAAATGTAGGGTCTGCTCACTCTAACTAAGCAGAGCTTGTGTGCCCACTGATTGCACATACAACACTTCTCCCATACCTCCCCTGAACGGCTGCTGGAGAATGTTTCCATACAAACCAAACAAACTATCCTCTTCATCTGATGAAGATTCCTCCTCCTGTCTCTTTCTCTTCTGTTTCTTCTTCTCCAGCTGGGGTGGAGTGCACTGGGGTGCAGTAGCCTTGGCAACTGGTCTAGTTTGGGATGCCCTGGGTCGTTTTGATTTTGTTGCCCTTTTTCTCTTTTGCATGCTAGTTGCCTTTTCCTGCTCTATTCTTTCCTTCTCTGGGGTGTCAGTGAGGATACAGCTTGACATTTTCTTTAGTTATTGGGTTCCTTTCCTGGCTGCAGCCTTGAGATAACATGTGACAACCAACCCCCCCAAAAATGTGACGACCAACCCCAACTGGAATTTCTTGCTAGCATCAAAGCCAACAACCATCTGACAACTAATTAGTTTGCTAACAACAATCAAAACTATAGTTTACCCTTCATACTTTTTTAGGGTAACAAGTGTTTTTTGTTATAAACCCATTGCACAAAAGCCTAGAAGAAAAATACTGAGGAGCTAAATATTTTCCATTTGACATGAAAAACACAAACAGTCGTCTCACCTCAAATTCAGCAGTCTAACTCCAAGGAAGACTATGTAGGTGACCTCTGATCCCAATTCTGGATATTTCCATACCAACATTTCACAGACAGCGCCTTCTGGTTCCGAGACATAACGATTGTGACAACTTACCCGTGTGACATATAACCCCGTTCTCCCCTACTCTTCAACTTTGGTTTCCTCCTGTCATAAAAGCTGTATAAACAATGGATGGTAAACATAGTAAAGATATTATGCACATTTTATACATATATATACATTATATTAACAAATAAATACATTTTCAAAATTAAAAAAATAAAGTTATAAAAAAAAACGTAAATAATAATAAAAAGAATAAAAGCTCCAGCAGTGTTCTCTGCCAGGAAAGAGTATATATCTCCTCACGATCCGCTGATTCTCAGTATACTGTGTGTGCACTGGAAAAAAAATTCAGTATTCAAACACAGCCTAGGCTCTGTAAATACGTATGTTGCTATAATAGCTATGTCTGTTTACACCCGTTTGCATGGACTAGGCTGAGTATGCACGCCCGATTATTTTCTGTATTCAGCTCACACACAGTACGGACAGGTGGCGGATCGTGAGGAGATATTCACTGATTTTGACCAAAAGTGATTTTGACCACAAGCGTTCTCCAGAATCGCTGACTCCACTTTTAGCAATCACCATTACCTTTTCTGTAATCTGTGCCAAGTGGTTTTAGAAACATATACTTCATTGCATGAGTAGCGGCATAGTTACAGTCTATGGTGGCAGCACAACAAAATGCATTTGAAATATGAAGTTTGGTCACATACGCTCAATGTTTAACTCTCTCATCAGAATGTGGCATGGCTAAATCTTCATTCAGTTATCCCTGGATGGTGGGTCTGCACAACACTCGTGGCCACTTCTGTGCAGGGTCTCTGATCAGTGAGGAATGGGCGATGACGGCTGCTCACTGCGCAATTCGGTAAGGGCCAATGTTTTATTTTGTTCAATTCTGTAGCAACACTGAGCACACCAAGCCTAAATTATTAAGGCTTGACTAATTTGTAAAATGCAACAGGTACTCTTTATCTAAAAAACCCTTACAATTTTACTTCTGTGTCTTCAAGACATCAACCCGAGAACATGACAGTGGTTCTGGGCCGCCACCGCCGGTCCGTGCCGAACCAAAATGAAACTCATCGGGAAGTTGATAGAGTTGAATGCCATCCTCATTACAACCCCTACACCTACGACAATGACATATGTCTCCTGAAGCTTTCTCACCCTGTGGAATTCAATGACTACATACAGCCAGTCTGCCTAGCCTCCGCAGAGAGCACATTCCACACCGGGATTAAAGGCTGGCTCACTGGTTGGGGGATCCTTTGGGACGGTAAGCTTGCAAAACTGTACATTTAACAGATCAACATTGCAGTTTGTCTTAAAGGTGCTAAAGCATTTATATCAACTAAACTTACTAAAATTGCACGTTTCTGAAGGTTATGGATCTGTTCATATGATGGTAGTTGTCTGATTTATGAAACATTTTCTTAATAAAAACATGCTGAAAATCTCCATTTAGGATCACATGACCTTCAGGAGTTGAATGTATCGATAGTGGGAAACAACGAGTGCCGATGCACCTATCCTAAACTCTCAGAGAACATGATGTGTGCCGGGGCCAAAGATAAGGATGCCTGTGAGGTGAGCAACGCTTCTTATAGGAAAAACATGTACCATTTAATATATAAGAGAGAGCAAAATAAAGCAGTAGATTTGTTATTAAAACAAATCAAAAAATTTAAAAAAACACAAATCTAAATTCAAGGGGGGTATTTATCATACATATTTTTGGGGCCGGACTTTACATAGATAGATAGATAGATAGATAGATAGATAGATAGATAGATAGATAGATAGATAGATAGATAGATAGATAGATAGATAGATAGATAGATTTATTGATGATTGAAAACTTCCGTCACCTTCTGACAGGGGGGCGTGCTGTTGACCAAAGCCTTCGGTCGTTGGATCGGAACCGGGATCTCGAGCTTCGGTAAGGAAAGCTGCAAAGGTCCCGGTGGCTACACGCGTCTGTCCGAGTACGAGGACTTCATCAGGATGGTCACCAACCATACCGACCACACCGGCCACACCGACAGCTACGAGAGCAGCGACAGCTACGAGAGCAGCAGCAGTGAAGACGGCAGCAGCTACGGGCTGCCAGGATTCGTCACCCACAGGTCCATGGGAATGGACCGCGACTCACACTTCACCTGTCAGAAAGGTGGCGGCAGCATCTTCGACAGTGGCGAGAACCTGATCCGCTTCTCCCACTTCACTCACTTCTTCTCACTCGGTGGTTTTCTGGTTCTTTCGTTCTATGCGCTGGTGTGAAAAAGAAAGGGTGAATATGTCTATATGAGACTTTAATGGGGACGTATTACGCATGATTTTTGGGTTGAAATGTTTTTTTTAATACTTTACATTTTTGAAAACACAAACAAAAGACAAAATAAAATAAACAACTAACATGGCGTACTCCACTTAACAGGTTTCTAAATACATTGTTTAAATTAAAGGTAAATGTTAAGCAAAAAATAAAAAGGTGTCATGGAGGTACAACTATGTGTTTTTGGGCTTCTACTAAAAGTGGTTAATTGTTAAAAAAAAAACTTTTACTTTTCTCCCGCTACTGCTCTGATTGGCCAGATCCACATGGGAGTGTTCACTGCTTGCCTTAGCACAGTTACCTATGATTGTTAATGGAGTGTTGCTCATTCCAACAGCATGATTTTCTGAACTACAAATAGCTCAAATAAATTGACTGGGTTATCTTGTTGTCTACACCAATTACCCAAACGTGCTGTAACGGTGACTGGTGCAGGTTATGGTTATGGTCCGATAGCAACAGCTCCGGTTAGCATGAAGACTCGGTTGGCAACTTGTGGGATTCTCCTCACGGTACTTTTATTACACATTAACCATATCAAGACAGGTCTCTACGGCACTATATCTATTAAGCATACAAGCGTTCAGGAACATAGTCCGAGATTCCTGCCTACACCAACTCTTTACAAAATAAAGAATATAAAACGGAGACTTCACTCGTAGACTGCATAGTTACTCGTAGCAGAGCGGAGGAGCGTATGCACTTTTTCTTCATGTTCAACATTACATTCCACAACAAACAAAGGGAGGCGCTACATGTTATAAACTGACTGTTACAATGCACAGACACTTAAAAAATTACGTGTTTCATAAAGTGTCCCCTTTAAGTTCCTATTCCTTTCTTTCTGTGTGTCATAATGACTATTTCATTCCATGTAGTAAAATATACAAAATCAAAAACACTGGGATTGTCCACAACAAACAAAACGTAATGAAGTATGAGATAGAACGTGGATTGGGGATTCCTTTATCCTTTTTTCTTTCATTAAAAACAACGAGTCATGTGTTGATGTAAAGTGTTACAGGCTTCATATCCCATCATCTTGAACACATCTTGACTCAAATATTAGTCATGGTTAAAATGGTTGGCATTCAGAGAGCTTTTTTTGTATTAGAAATGTACAAATACTGAGTAATTTCCATTTTCTGTAATGTAATGGAGAGTAAAGCATCTGATCTAAACATGATTTGTGCTGTGTGCAAGTCCTTTATATAGCATAGAGCTTCTCTTCTAGCTATCTGCCCATCGTGGGATAAAGAGTCATTCTGAGCAGTGTAGCCTGGCTCCAGGCCTTCTGCTAGTGACAATGCTTTTGGACAATTTTAGAGCTAAATCTAAAATTCGGAATTTGGTCAAAATTACGTGGAATTTAAAGCTGGGGTGGAGGATTTGGGGAGAAAAGACAGGCAATTTTAAACAAAATACATGTTTTAGTGTGTAACCAATAAGTTCAATGTAATATCAAAATATGTAAACCCAATTACAAAAATAACAATGAATAGTTCAAATCAGTAAATATACATTTCCAAGTTAACAGTATTCTCAACCATGTGTTCTTGCTAAGCTAAGCTTTACTGCCTAGTGGTTCATACGATACCAGATGTGTGTAGGGGAGAACTGGGTTATATGTCACACGGGTTGGTTGTCACAATCGTTATATCTCGGAACCAGAAGGTGCTGTCTGTGAAATTTTGGTATGTAAATATCCAGAATTGGGATCAGAGGTCACCGACATAGTCTTCCTTTGAGTTAGACTGCTGAAATAGAGGTGCGAGGACTGTTTTTTGTTTTTCATGTCAAATTGAAAATATTTAGCTCCTTAGTATTTTTCTTCTAGGCTTTTACACAATGGGTTTATAACAAAACACTTGTTACCCTAAAAAAGCGTGAAGGGTAAATTACAGTTTAGATTGTGGTTAGCAAGCTAATTAGTTGTCAGATGGTTGTTGGCATTGATGCTAGCAAGAAATTCAAGATGGGGTTGGTCGTCACATTTTTTGGGGGGTTGGTTGTAACATGTTATCCAAAGGGTGCAGCCAGGAAAGGAACCCAATAACAAAAGATAGTGTCAAGCTGCATCCTCACTGACACCCCAGAGAAGGAGAGAATAGAGCAGGAAAAGGCAGCTAGCATGCAAAAGAAAAAAGGGCAACAAAATCAAAACAACCCAGTGCATCCCAAACTAGACCAGCTGCCAAGGCTACAGTAAGTTATGTAGGCCTATTTGTCAACTTGATAATGCAATTAAACTCTCAAATTTAGTTCTGCTTTATTGCCTTCTTTTTAAGATTATTCCCATTAAGATAAGATTGTGACAAATAACCCCATAGTGTGTGACAACCGACCCCTTGATGGGGTTGGTTGTCACAATGTGTAAGGGTGTCTTTGATGATTAATTTCTTCTTTATTACAATAAGTTAGAACAAGTGAGGGGTACACATTTCAAGCCAACACGTTAAGCTTCAATTTAATGTAGGAATGACTGTTGAAAGATGTTTAGGTGATGAGCAATTCTCACTAGAGTAAAAAGTGTGCGTACTATCCCCGGTCTCCCCTACACACCATTTGTTGAAAAACAGCATGAAAAACAGTTTCTGCTTTGATTGACATCACCTTGAAATAAAAGTTTCAATGAATGAACACATGTATAAATCCACTACATTTAATTAAGAAGTGAAATGTACAGGTAACATCATTGACCTGCAGGTCAATAGGGATTTTTTTTACCTTATCGACATCAATAATTTTTTCAAAAATGTTTGAATAAATGCGAAAGTTACACAATATCTAAGTAATTATGTGTTCAAGATTTTAAAAAAGCCAGAGTTCAAATCTTTATTTTCCTCCGCTACAACATACTAAAATCCAAGGTTTTACGGAATAGATTTTGGATACAGATTTTTTCATTTTATAAATCAAAAGATATTTTTGCGGGTCTAAAAACGGCATTTTCTGCATGTTTTTCTTTTAACAGAATAGATCATAAATCAGACAATTAACAACATATCAACAAATCCTTCTGCAATAACCTTCAGAATAGTGCTGAGAATGATTATGAAAAGTTAAGTTGATGTATTTGCTATAAGTTAATAAATTGAGATTTTTGTTTCAGATATTGAAAAAAAACAAATGTTGAGATAATGGCCGTTTGTATGGTAGGAATATGCAGAAGCTAACACAGACAAGGTTTAGTAAAAAAAAAACACTTAAATGTACATTTTAGACATTTTATACAAGTATGAAAGAAGACATGTTATAGAAGTTAAATGTCCCAGAATCTCAAAATTGACCAGTGCTTGAAAAATCAACATTTTTAAAAACTTTATTGCCACACGTTCAGTTACTAGATAAGAATGCAGTTTGCATGCAGAAAGGGACTTTCTTACAGTGAAACTGAGAATGGAAAGGTACATCGCAGGACACATTCCACAGTTTTTACTAAAGCACAGGGTGTATTTCACATTGCAAAGCACGGAATAATTTTTGGCAGCTGAACAATGGGTTAGGGTAATTCACATAGCATCACATAAAAAGTATTTCTCTATGAGTTTTATGATTATTTATTATTTTTATTTTTTCAACTCATGTTTGCTTATGTTCACATTTTAAAATCGCGTGGCATCGGAGTTGTTATTGGCATCTTTGAGAAAGTGAAGAAACTAAAAAAAGATGTCGGGAACGTGGTTCAACCTTTTACACAATAACACTGCAAAGGCATTTTTTAGTTTGTACATATAAGCGTGTGATTAAGTTTCATCTACTTGACGTGCCGGCTGCAGACAGACACAGGAATCAAGAAAAACATGTTTGACTTGATGCTTTCTCTCACAGGCTTATCTTAAAGCTTGAGTTATGATGTTGTGGGTGGAGTATAAGCAATAAGGTGACAAAAAGTTTGAGGACTGAGTGAATGAGACATAGGCGAAATGGCTCTCCACCAGCTACTGTGTGGTGTCACCGCGTTGATCCTTCTCTCAACCAGAGGTAAGACAGACAGATTTTACAAATGTTGTTTATTGGCTGAAATCAAGGGTGGAAGGAGGCTGCAATGTTGCTGCTTCACTCGAAGCAAGACACTGCAGGGTGACATTTCTCAAATAGATATCATCATGAAACTTTGCCAGTTGCCGTCAATAACTTACATTAATAAATAATCTTTTTTATATTTTTTTTTTATGTTTGAATACAAATGTGAAATTGGCAATATCTATCTTACTTTCGTAAATTCACATTTTCAAAATGATCAATTCTATAATGTAATCATATGCACGTTTAAAAACAAATCAATTAAAGTATTTAAAGTGACAGAGGGCTTGTTATCAGTTGATTTCCACACTGCAAGTACACACTTAATTATTATTATTATTTTTTTACTTTTTAAATACTGAAGAGTAGAGTATTAGGGCCACAGGAAAGAAGAAAACATGAGAGGAAGATTTTTTTTTTTAATAATGCACAAAGTTGAAATTTCGAGAGTAAAGACAAAATTAAATATCGAGAAAAATCAAAAGTCAACCTTTCTGGTCCATCAAATGCAGTAAGGAGAGCGACTGACAGCGATGTGAGGAGCTGAGCTTTCCCAGACCAAAGCCTATAGGCCAGGGGTTTTCAAAGTGTGAGCGAGTGAGCCCCCCCTCAGAGAACAATTTTCGCCCCCCCCCCCAAAAAAAAAATTTCACACTGTCTATTGTTAGGGCTCATTTATGCTCCAATTCCGTGCGTAAATAGAGACTTTAATTTAGAACGTTATATTCGTCACTGCCCTCATACTTCAATGCGTCCTTTATGTTGGAATCAACATTAAGCAAATCAACCATTAGTGGGCTCAGAGTAAAAAGTTACTCAAATAGGAAGAAGAAGAGTCAAACAGTGAATTAACTGGAATACATATTTTATAATAGGTCTATGGAAGAAACAGCTTCAGCGATATAGGCCTACTGCTGTAGCGATGGAAGAGGCTAAACTAGAGGCTGTATTATAGACAGCGGGGGTGAGGACATTAATCACGACATGTCAAAAAAACTAGTCTCGCACGGACCTCCGGCGCGTCTCTATTACTGCCGTCAGCCTGCCTTCTAGCTGACATTCTTCCCCGTGCGATCCCCACTCATGCTGCTCTGTTGTTGTATGTCCCTGTGCCCCAGCCGTGTAACTTCATAGATAGATACATTTGTATGTAATTTCGTACCAACTCACAAAAACCTCTCCTCAAAAGTTAAGAAATGTTTTAAAGTAGTAGGGGAGAACGAGGGAATGTGAGCCATCGGGTAATGTGAGACACCCCCTGTATCTAGTTAATGGAACACATTTTTGGTCATGTGAGATATATGTTTTCAAGCCCCTCACATTTCCCCTTGGCCATGAAAGAGAGGACCTCATGGTGATGTTGTAAGCATGTTTTTTTTCACAAAAATGTATTTTTTGCATGTAAAAGTAAATTTTCTTGCTGTCAACTTAATCGATTGTTGTGCCAAAGCAAATTGATTCAGGTAGAAAGACGTCTACCATACATGTTGATGAACTACCAACATACGAAACCATGTGATGATGATAACTGAGGATTAGCCTGATTTGCTGAGAGAGGTAGTTTTTACTCAAATTGTGGCAGTGGGGTAAAGTGAGACAAATGCTGTGGGGTAAAGTGAGACTGTCTGTTCCCTCTTTTAATGAATCCATTATAGTTGAGGTAGCAAGGAGACTAGTTTGAATAAGACAAAAGACAATGTGGGCTGGAGGTGGGGGGTTGATGGTTGAAGGGGTGTCAGCAGGGGCATGGTTTGGCATGTATGTATGTGGGGGACAGGAGAGTCTAAGTAATATGTCTTTATTCAATGAATGATCCCAATAAAACAAATGCAGAAAAATATAAATCAAAGACTCAAAAGATGGAAAATGACAGCTGGGTCTAGTTTAATCTAACTGGTTATATCTGTCATTTGAATGTTAATTATTGAAAATGAATTATATGGTGTATTTGATCAGAGTTACTTTCAAGTGTTTAGAAAATGTTTTTCTTAATTGACCAAACGCCATGATTCTGCTACTAGTCCGACATTAGTTTTGGAAGATTTGGTTTTCAATCTAGCTGTCAGGATTATAACTGTTACAACATGTGTTGTTATGGTAGTTTCAGAGTGGAAAAAGTAAGTGGATCAGTTTACCCCCTTGATTTCTCTGGTCTGTCTCAGTTTACCCCTATACTGGGGTAAAGTGAGACACAAGACAACTTTTTTTAAAACAATCATATTTTCACTACCCTTTGTCATGAATACATTCTGCTAATGCCCTTTTCTAGGAAACATCCTGAATTAATTGGAAATGTGTACATTTGACTGATAAATCATTTTAGCTCCCTTAGAGGGGAGCAAATGTAAAAAGTGTCTCACAATACCCCATTCTCCCCTATGTCTTTTGTTTGTGTTTGTAAACAAATGTACAGTAAGTGAAAGTGAACTGTTGGCTACTCCCCCCCCCCCCCCCGTGATCTTCGGTAGTAATGCTCCGTTCTGTCCGTTTGGTACGCATCAGCAAGCTTGCAGGATACGTGCAGAAATACGGACGTAATGTACGCAGAGTACAGACAGAAGGCTCCGTCCGTATCCGTATGTGTATGTAACATAGAGCATAAATGAGCCTTTAGTAGAGGGCGTGTTATCACTAATAATGCATGTCATTGTCAGTTCCATCGTGACATGTTGGTTTTTGTGTTCCTTCTTTCAGGTAATTGTCAAACACACTCTCCATCAGCTCACTCTCCACCAACTCACTCTCCACCAGCTCACTCTCCATCAGCTCACTCTCCACCAACTCACTCTCCATCAGCTCACTCTCCACCAGCTCACTCTCCATCAGCTCACTCTCCACCAACTCACTCTCCATCAGCTCACTCTCCACCAACTCACTCTCCACCAGCTCATTCTCCATCAGCTCACTCTCCACCAGCTCATTCTCCATCAGCTCACTCTCCATCAGCTCACTCTCCACCAGCTCATTCTCCATCAGCTCACTCTCCACCAGCTCATTCTCCATCAGCTCACTCTCCATCAGCTCACTCTCCATCAGCTCACTCTCCACCAACTCACTCTCCACCAACTCACTCTCCACCACCGCTGCCAAGTAAGTGTCCAAAGTTTACTCTGCAACTTTTGATTCCTCCTGTCATCTGTATAAACAATGGATGGTAAATATAGTAAAGATATTATGCAGACAGTATGTAAACAAAAAAAGACATTTTCAAAAATAGACAACATAGACATCATTGCATGAGTAGGGGCTTATGTACTGTCTATAGTGGCAGCACAACAAAATGCATTTGAAATATGAAGTTTGGTAACATATGCTCAATGTTTTCCTCTATCATCGTCTATCAGAATGTGGCATGTGGAGATATGAATTTGGTGGAGTTCGATCTGATAATCCCTTCATGGTGCGTCTGCACAACGATCAGGGCCACCTCTGTGCAGGGTCCCTGATCAATGAGGAATGGCTGCTGACGGCTGCTCACTGCGTATTACAGTAAGGGCCAACTAAGCCTTAATTATTAAGGTTTGACTAATTTGTAAAATGCAACAGGTACTCTGTATCTAAAAAACCCTTAAAATTTCACTTCTGTGTCTTCAAGACATCAAGCCGAGAACATAACAGTGGTTCTGGGCCGCCACCACCGGTCCGGGCCGAACCAAACTGAAACTCATCGGGAAGTTGATAGAGTTGAATGCCATCCTCATTACAACCCCTACACCTACGACAATGACATATGTCTCCTGAAGCTTTCTCACCCTGTGGAATTCAATGACTACATACAGCCAGTCTGCCTAGCCTCCGCGGAGAGCACATTCCACACCGGGACTAAAGGCTTGGTCACTGGTTGGCGGAAAACTGATAACGTCGGTAAGCTTGAAAACTGTACCTTTAACAGACAAACATTGCAGTTTGTCTTAAAGGTGCTAAAGCACTTACATCAACTAAACTTTCGATTATTGCAAGATTCTGAAGGTTATGGATCTGTTCATATGATGTTAGTTGTAATTTATGAAACTTTTTCTTAATTAAAAAATTATGAAAATCTCCATTTTTAAAAATCTCCATTTAGGACCATATTCCTACTACCTTCAGGAGTCGATAGTGGGAAACAACGAGTGCCGATGCACCTATCCTAATCTCACAGAGAACATGATGTGTGCCGGGGCCAAAGATAAGGATGCCTGTGAGGTGAGCAATGCTTTTTAGAGGAAAAACATGTACCATTTAATATACAAGAGAGAGCAAAATAAAGCAGTAGATTTGTTAAAAAAATTAAAAATCTTAACAAAAATCTAAATTCAGGGGGGGGGGGGGGTCCTCATGGTGTAGTGGTTAGTAGCAAACATACGTAATAACAAACAACTAAACTTACGTCACCTTCTGACAGGGGGGGGGCCTGCTGATGACCAAAGCCTTCGGTCAATGGATCGGAACCGGGATCTGGAGCTTCGGTAAGGAAAGCTGCAAAGGTCCTCGTGCCTACACACGTCTGTCCCAGTACGAGGACTTCATCAGGATGGTCACCACCAAACACACCAACTACACCACCAGCAGCTACGGCAACGACAGCCTGCCAGGATTCATCACCCACAGGTCCATGGGAAACGACAGCGACTCACACTTCACCTGTCCGACTGCCCCACCTCACACTACCAAATACCCACCCCATACCGAATTCCCCCCTCACACTACCGAGGGCGGTAAAGGTGGCGGCAGCATCTTCGACAGTGGCGAGAACCTGATCCGCTTCTCCCACTTCACTCACTTCTTCTCACTCGGTGGTTTTCTGGTTCTTTCGTTCTATGCGCTGGTGTGAAAATGAAAGGGTGAATATGTCTTATTGAGACTTTTAAAGGGGACGTATTATGCATGATTTTTGGGTTCAAATGTTTATTTTTTTAAGGAACACAAACCCACAATTTAAAAAGTGAACACACAAACAAAAGACTAAATCAAATAAACAACTAAAATGGCGCACTCCTCTTAACAGGTTTCTAATGACATTGTTTAAATTACAGGTAAATGTTAAGCCAAAAAAATTTAAAAAAATCGTTTTTCATGGTTAATTGTTTAAAAAAATACGTTTTACTTTATTTTTCTCACGCTTCTTCTCTGATTGGCCAGATACGCGTGGGAGTGTTCACTGTTAGCCTTAGCAAAGTTACCTATTGGAAGCTTGATATGCAAATGATTGTGTATAGAGTGTTGCTCATTCGAACAGCATGATTTTCGGACCTATGAATCGCCCAAAAAAATTGACTGGGTTGTCTACACCAATTACCCAAACCTGTACTGTAAGCACAAACACTTAAAAACTGAGTTTTTCATAATATGTCCCCTTTAAGTTTCCTATTCCTCAATGTATCCCTCTGTGTGTCATAATTACTTTTTCTTTCCATGTAGTAAAATATACAAAAATCTAAAACACTGGGATTGTCCACAACAAGCAAAACGAAGTACGAGATAGAACGTGGATTGGGATTCCTTTACCCCTTTTTCTTTAAAAACAACAAGTCATGTGTTGCTGTAACGTGTTACAAGCTTCATTAACCTATCATCAAGTGATTCAAGTGTGAGTCTTGTTTGAAATGGTTGGCTTTCAGAGAAGTTACAACTACTGAGCAATTTCCATTTCCTGTAATGTAATGGACAATAAAGCATCTGACCTAAACATGATTTCTATTAATTTATTGATTTATTAAAAAAATTAAATATCCGTGTGTTGATGTACTTCTTAAACGTTCTCCGAGGAACTTTCAGTTTGTGTTCATTCTTGTGCCACCTTTTGACAAAGGCAGCTGAGAGAGAGAGAGTGTTTTTACTACGGCAGCTGTTGTTCCTGGGATGTAAAAATATGAAATTTTGAGTACGATACGATATTGCGATTGATATCACGATACGATATTGGGTGCGGAATTAATTTCTACCCCCTTAAATTAAATGGTGTACCGCTGATTAAAATAAAACATACACACAAGAATAATTCAACTTCATGTATGTTATTATTAAGAAGTGTCCGAGAGATTTAAACAACTTATCACCAAAACAAAGACACTGCTTCTCTAATGCTTTCTTAAAGAAACATTACACCTATATTATTGAAACTGAAATAGGAATTTTATATGTAAACTTAATCCAGGCACTTGTCTGAGACACCCAAAGTTACACAGTGCACCTTTAATAATGTGACATGAGACAAATGAGGCAAATTAATAGGTTTTGAATGTGTTTATTGAACCAATTTCTAATCTATTGGCATCTTTGAGAAAGATAAGAAAATAAAAATGAGATTGGGAATGTGGTCTCACCTCTTACAGAATAAAAGGCATTTTTTAATTTGTACATAGAAGCGTGTGATTAATCTTCAATGTTCATCTAGTTGACGTGCCGGTTTCGGACAAACAAACAGGAATCAAGAAAAACATGTTTGACTAGATGCCTCTTCTCACACACTTATCAGGAAGTTCTCAGAGTTATTATTTAATGTGGGTGGAGTGTAAGCAATAAGGTGTTAAAAGGTTGAGGACTGAGTGAATGAGACATAGGCGAAATGGCTCTCCACCAGCTACTGTGTGGTGTCACCGCAGTGATCCTTCTCTCAACCAGAGGTAAGAAAGACAGATTTTACCAGTTACCGGTAAGAATTAAATAGATAAATTATGTTTTGCATTACTTTATTTTTTTATCAACACATTTTTAATAAATATGCACATTTGGCAATATCTATCAAACTTTGTTAAATTCAAAATATTTGACAATAAAATCAAAATGATCAATTCTATAATGTAGTTGCAGGTGCATGTTAAAAGCAAAGTGGTCTCTCCCTGCCCTCAAAGCAGTCTGAGCGTCCAACTAGTTCTTAACATCGTAACAATTTGGGCAGACCCATCCCCCAGCACACTTAAAGTGCAAATAAAAACATGGACTATCTTTTCCCCCTTTTGCGAGTGTGGGTTATTGAAGAAAAGCGTTGCCAAAGTCAAGATAATGTCAATCAAATCAGAAGTGGATCTGAATCTGAGTTCAGAAGGGTTTGCGTCGAGGGTGCGGATTTTGAGACTGAACTTATAGCTGTTAAGATTCAACAGACATTAAATAATCTTCCAGTATGTATTTGATTATGTAGTTTTAGAATTAAAAAAAAGTTGATTGTAAAATCAATGTTTTTACCTTCATGCAATCGGTCAGAATTCTTCAATTAAGAAATGTAGTGCCACACGTTTATAACTTATTATAATTAATTTGGGTCATTTAACCACTGCACCTGTCACCTGTCCCCCTGACGCTCCTGTGTTGGTATTTGAGTGTGTCATGTGTACTGCACCTTTAAAGAAATGAAAAACAAACCAGCCTCAATGTGGCTCCTCTGGTTTTTCTATAAACTAAAATCAAAAAATTTCACACTCTGTCTCTTGTTGTCCCCAGGGCAGCTGTGGCTACTGCGGTAGTTTACCACCACCAATATGACTGTGTGTGAATAAATAGAACCCAGATCCCTCTAAAGTTTAACAGTTTAATACGTTGCTGAAGACTCACTTTTGTTGCATTGGCCTTTAACACAAGTTGAGACTTTGACACTCCTAACTTTTTTTTTCATGTATGTTATTTTGTATTGTATCTTGTACAGCACTTTGGTCAACTGATTTTAAATGTGCTATAGAAATGATTTTGACTTTGACTCTTGTTAGTAGAGGTTGTGTTATCACTATTAATGAATATCATTGTCTGTTTCATGGCGACATGTTGTTTTTTATTGTTCCATCTTTCAGGTAGTTGTCAAACTCACTCTCCAACTCATTCTCCACCAGCGCTGCCAAGTAAGTATCCGACTCAACAAGTTTACTCTTCAACTTTTGTTTCCTCCTTTCAGCTGTATAAACATGAGACGTGAGATGGTAAAGATTGTTAAGATCTTATGCACCTATTAAGGTGGATAAGTAGGAAAATCCCACCCCCTTTTTTATATATGTAAATATTTTTAAATGTATATTCATGTGTTTTCTTCTATGTTGTTTACTCATTGCATTGCTTGCTATTTGTTTTATGTTTACACTTTGGGTCTGTGATAATGATTTATATATGTACACATCAAAAAAAGATGAAAAATAAAGTTATACAATTTTAAATTTTTTCTAAAAATCTTCGGTATCCAACGAGAAAATACTGTTTTTCGCTCTAGAGAAGCGATTCTGGAGAACGCTTGTTGTCGAGATCACTTTTTGTCAAAATCAGTCAATATCTCCTCACGATCCTCTAACTGTCCGTATTCTGTGTGTGTTCACTGGGAAAAAAAATCCAGTCTTCAAACACAGCCTAGGCTCTGTAAATGGGTATGTTGCTATAGCTATGTTGGGCCCCCTTTGTTGACATACCCGTTTGTATGGACTAGACTGAGATTCTTTTTTTATTCAGCTCACACACAGTACGGACAGCAGGTAGCGGATCGTGAGGAGATATTCACTGATTTTGACAAAGTGATTTTGACAACAAGCGTTCTCCAGAATCGCTGACTCCACTTTTAACAATCACCATGACCTTTATCTGTCTCTTGTCTTTTCCAAGTTGTTTTAACATATCATTCATGTAACATAGACTTCATTGCATGAGTAGCGGCACAACAAAATGCGTTTGAAGTTTGGCCACATATGTCCAATGTTTACCTCTCTTATCATCTATCAGAATGTGGCATGGCCGTTCGTAACACCAGGATTATAGGAGGTCAAGATTCCCCTCCAGGTGCTTGGCCCTGGCAGGTGGACATACACAGTGAGGAGGGACACATTGCCGGAGGGTCCCTCATCTCTGACAGCTGGGTGCTGACGACTGCTCACAACGTTATAAAGTAGGGGCCAACATTTCCTTTGATTTTGGTTTGTTAGTTTGCCTTGCAACGGGTCTTAAAATGTAATGCAGACTATAGCATAGTTGGCGCCTTCTAGTGGTGATAGTTCTAGATTGCAACGCTCTGTGTTTACCCGTCCCTCTCATGATTAGTGTAACATTGCTTGAAAATAAAAGTTGTTTCTTTATTTCCTTAGAATGTGCATTTTAATATGTGCATGGGAGCGGGGCGCTGAGGCCGCCATGTTGCACCGCCTTGTTTCTACAGTAGCACAGAACGGACAAACTTACGGCCTTTATAAGTTTTTATAAATAGTGGGTGTCTGCTGGAAATGTTCCAAATAACTAAATACATCTTCGCCTCATCGCCCCCGATAACTTCGTTATTGTGGAAAGACTTGAGGCAGTGGTGGATGATGCCATCTCTGGTAACTAGCTTCTTGTCCTTGAAGGCCACCATAGCTTCTGTAAATTCTCCAAAATGGGATGTGTGGCTATGGAGCGTTGCAATTAAGAACACTCACCAATAAGATGATGCCAACATACACATTATTACACACACAGCACCATTTCAGATCCAATCACAATCAGGGGGAAGAAGCAAGATGATATGAAGCTACTAATGTGAAGGTACTAACAAAAACCTAACAATTTTACTTCTGTGTCTTCAACAGTGAAACAGCTGAGAACATAACAGTGTATCTGGGCCGCCACAGCCAGTCCGGTCCAAACCCCAATAAAACTTATCGGGCAGTTGAGCGAGTTGAATGCCATCCTTATTACGATGGCTACAGCCCCAACAATGACATATGTCTCCTGGAGCTTTCGTCCCCTGTCAAATTCAATGACTACATACAGCCAGTCTGCCTAGCCTCCGCAGAGAGCACATTCCACACCGGGACTAAAAGCTGGGTCACTGGTTGGGGGATCACTGATAACGGTAAGCTTGCAAAACTGTACATTTTACAGATAAACATTGCAGTTTGTCTCGAAGGTGCTAAAGCACATCAATTAAACTTTCTATAATTGCACGATTCTGAAGGCAATCAGTCTGTTCATATGATGGTAGTTGTAATTTATGAAACATTTTCTTAATAAAAACATGCTGAAAATCTCCATTTTTTAAAATGTCCATTTAGGAACATATGCTGACATACTTCAGGAGGTGAATGTACGGATAGTGGGAAACAACGAGTGCCGATGCACCTATCCTCAACTCACAGAAAACATGATGTGTACCGGGGCCAAAGGGCAGGATGCCTGTAGGGTAAGCACCGCTTTGTAGAGGATTTTTTTTTACCATTCACTATACAAGAAAGAGCAAAATAAAGCAGTAGATTTGTTATTAACGATCTTAACAAAAATCTAAATTCATGGGAGGTGCTCATGGTGTAGTGATAGAATAGAGGCTCAGTCCTCTTCACAGCAGACCACAGGTTAGAATCCGGCCCGTGGTGGTCGTTCTCTGCATGTCATTCCCCTCTCTGACCCATTTCATCTTTGTTTCTCCAAACTATTCAATAAAGCATAAAAATGTCCAAAGATTATAGAAAAAAATATCTGAATTTACATTGCAGATGTGTAAATATATTTACATATTTATAATGTATATTTTTGTCGTGACTTCAAAAGCCGGACTTTAGAATTATATATCAGTATCCTACACCAACAACTATAGACAGATGGATGGATGGATGGATGGATGGATGGATGGATGGATGGATGGATGGATGGATAGATAGATAGATAGATAGATAGATAGATTGATGGATGGATAGATAGATAGATAGATAGATAGATAGATAGATAGATAGATAGATAGATAGATAGATAGATAGATAGATAGATAGATAGATAGATAGATAGATAGATAGATACTTTATTGATCCTGAAGGAAATTCAGACATCAACTTCTGTCAATTCCCGATCCACAGGGAGACGCAGGGAGCGCGCTGGTGACCAAAACCTTCGATCGTTGGGTCGGGACTGGGATTGCGAGTTTCGGTAAGGAATGCGGCAAATATCCCGGTGGCTACACGCGTCTGTCCCGGTACGAGGACTTCATCAGAAAGGTCACCAACCAAACCAGCAACAACGGCGACGGCAGCTTGCCAGGTTTCATCACCCACAGGTCCATGGGAAAGGACAGCGACTCACACTTCACCTGTCCGACTGCCCCCCCCCACACCACCTGCGAGCACGGTAAAGGTGGCGGCAGCATCTTCGACAGTGGCGAGAACCTGATCCGCTCCTCCCACTTCACTCACTTCTTCTCACTCTGTGGTTTTCTGGTTCTTTCGTTCTATGCGCTGGTGTGAAAAAGAAAGGGTGAATATGTCTATATGAGACTTTTAAAGGGGACGTATTATGGTGATTTTCAAGAAACAAAACGTAAAGAAGTATGAGATAGAACGTGGATTGGGGATTCCTTTATCCTTTTTTCTTTCATTAAAAACAACGAGTCATGTGTTGATGTAAAGTGTTACAGGCTTCATATCCCATCATCTTGAACACATCTTGATTCAAGTATTACTCATGTTTAAAATGGTTGGCTTTCAGAGAGATTTCTTTGTAATAAAAACATAATTAGTAATAATTCCCATTTCCTGCAATGTAATGGACAATAAAGCATCTTATCTAAAAATGATTTCATTTATTGATTTATTGAAAAAAAAATTAAATCTGTACATGGTGTTGATGTATTTCTTAAAGGTTCCTGGGAAGTAACCATACGAAATGTTGAGTACAATACGATACGATATTGCAATTCATATCACGATACAATACCGAGCGCGGGATTTATTATAAATTAAATGTTGCACCGCTGATTAAAATAAAACTTACAAATAAGAATAATTCAACTTCATGTATCTTATTATGAAGAAGAGATTTCTTAGAGATTTAAACAACTTATCACAAAAACAAAGACTACTTCTCTACTGCTTTTTAAAAGAAGCATTACACCTATTTTTTTATTAATTGTAAATGTAAACTTAATTTAGGCACTTGTCTGCAACTTTAAAATGATGCATAAAATAAAAATAAACAAACAATAGTGTGATAGTTTCCCATTTGTCTAGGCTATGGTTTATTTGCTTATCAACTCTATTTTGTATACCGTTTTTACAAGCCATGCTTTTACCTAAATTGGCCTCTACTATTAGGACTGTCAAAATGAGCTTAGTAAAATATTGAAAGACGATTTTTATTTGTTATAAAATAAAATTGTAGTCTCAAAATCAATGTTTTTGCAGTGCACTCCGCTCCCGCCTCCCTTTCGCATGTACCGGTAGTCAACATGACCTAAGTTTGACCTCAAAGTGATTCCATAGTATTGCCCAACATGCAGGTTTATAGCTGAGTTCACGTCAGGTTGTGTGATGAACATATTACGGATCTTTGGACATATTTCCTTCGCCTGCCTGGCGCGGAAGTTCGCCGACCTTACTGGGGATTTTAACCATGATTTTAACCTACGGTCGCGGTGGATTTATCATGCTATTAATGACCCGCGAACTACTTTCTCCTCAGTCTGGTAAGCTACTCTGTCTATCATTTTCTCCATCACTCCCCTTTCTCTTTCTCTCGCTTATCTTTGTTGCTGGGGGACTCAATGTTGTGAAGCTGCACGCGCTGCTCTGCTAATCAGTGTAAACGATGGCGCACACGTGTGACTGTTAATTTTCAAGTTTTGAAGTCATGTTGCAGTGTTACTTGTTGTGACGCTAATGTTTTATTGTCTTGTTTGGTTTTTCATTGTTGGTGTGTGTGGCCCATACGTCGAGTCCTACGTTAATTATGAAAACATTGCTCACCTGACTTGCCACAATGACGTAGCGCATTTACCATGCAAGTTCGCCTCTTACATGACATGGTAGGCCCTATTACGAGACAAAAACGTATGGTTGTCATATCCTTTTTATATCGCCGTTTTGCGATATACCGTTACATCCCTATTATTGCTCTGAATGTCATCTTATATTGTATATTATAAATTATATAGTATATAGATATATATTTTAAGATGCTGCTATCAGGATTTTTCTAACTTTTTTTTAAGTATATGCAATGGCAAATAGGAATCTATCTATCTATCTATCTATCTATCTATCTATCTATCTATCTATCTATCTATCTATCTATCTATCTATCTATCTATCTATCTATCTATGTTTTAGTTCTGCCGACATCACAAACGCCATTTCAGTCAGTTTTTCTCGTGAGTCGACTTGTTAAAAAAAAGACAAAAAAATAAAAAGATGCTGACAAAGACAATGTTTAATTAAGACAAGAAGATAGGTTTCATCCTTTCAATCTATCCATCACATAGACATCAAAGCACAGTCTGTTTGGAAAGAAGTGATGGGCCAGCACCAGCCAGCATGCATCGCGCATACAAATACCCACCGCTGATTAATGAACCCGTCAATTAGGCTACACATCAGAGGCTGGGAAGGTGCAGTGCTGAGAGCGTCTTAGATTCTGTAGCAGGAGTTTGAAAATATGTTTAAAACACACTGTATCAATGGACGTTAGTTAAACAAAACAAAACATATGTACTCTACATGTAATTCTTAGTATTGCATAATTCAATCATCATTATTCAAAACAATGAGTGAATTCAAACTGTGGGCCCTCTCTGCTGTAAACAACAACAGTGAAACAGTAACTTTCCAGGAAGCTTTTCTAACTTCAAACAGTGTTCCAGGGATCATATTTTCCTGTGAGGAAAGTTTGTTATTTCAGTTATGAGAATATATGTTAGAAAATGTTACAACCAAAGTTACACAGTGCACCTTTAAAGGAAAAGTGCATACATTTGAGCCAACAAATTTACTTTTGTTGAGATAACTTATTCATATGTAATGAAATTCTAGATTGCAATGCTCTCTACTGCAATTTACAGAGGCTACAGTAGCCTTCAAGGACAGGAAGCTGGTTAATAAAGATGGCATCATCCACCACTGCCTCAAGTTTTTCCACAATATCAAGTGATGAGGTGAAGATGTGCTTTGCATCCCGCTCCTAGATATAAAAAGCTGTGTGTGTGTGTGTGTGTGTGTGTGTGTGTGTGTGTGTGTGTGTGTGTGTGTGTGTGTGTGTGTGTGTGTGTGTGTGTAGGGGGGAGAGTCCAATTCTGAATACATATGAGCGCATAGAGATTCCTAGGAGTTGTCTTGAATACCTGAGAACTTTTACCGTGATCACCCGCATTGCTCTGCACTGTGAGGACTATATACATCAACATGATTTATAACCAAATAACATTACGGAGTAAACTGTGTGTGTGTGTGTGTGTGTGTGTGGGTGTATGCTAAACACTTTAGGCCACTGAAGCAACAAAAATACTTTTGCTGAAATAGCTGATGCTGCAAAGAGAAAAATTACAGCTATTTACTTGTCTCCTAAACACACACACACACACACACACACACACACACACATACACACACACACACACACACACACACACACACACACACACACACACACACACACACACACACACACACACACACACACACACACACACACACACAGTTAATAACAGAGCTGTCCAGACGTTTTTGGGAGGGAACGTTTGAGGGAATAGGAAGTGAACCAGGGTGGCATGACTTCACTACTGATGATGATGTGAGTGCGAGTTACTGCTGCTACTGTCACTAACATTTACTCACTACAGCTTTAAATCAAGATCTCTAAACCCTCAAGGAAGACCTTTTTTTTTTCTACTTAAAGGCGCAGTGTGAAAAGGGAATTGCGTTTTTTTTTTTTTTTTTAGAACAGCCTTGGTATAAATGGAATATAATATTCATAGAATGTTATTTATAATCGCTTGGAAATAAATGTATAATGTAAAGACATCTTTTATTAATTATTACTTTAGAATGAGCCTTTTTATATCACCTCTAAGCACCTTTATCTACTAATTAGCTTAGTTTCCTAAACAACATATTGCAGTCGTCCAGTAACATTTACAATAGAAAACCAAACATAATATCCAGCTATACTTTTAACCTTTATTTATAACAGGTAAGTCCCATTGAGATCAGAGACTCTTTTTCAAGGGAGACCTGTTCCCATTCTCACTCACTCACTCACTCACTCACTCACTCACTCACTCACTCACTCACTCACTCACTCACTCACTCACTCACTCACTCACTCACTCACTCACTCACTCACTCACTCACTCACTCACTCACTCACTCACTCACTCACTCACACATACTCATACACCGATTGCAGGCTACCTATCAATCCACTAAGTTTGCTAACAACACTTATCACATTAGATTGTTGTGTAACAGAAGCTTACTGACGATGTCATCCACTTCATGACTCATTACACGTAAACAGTGAGTCACCACGGAAACAAACTCTGCTGCGTGCTGCTGTCTGCAATACTCTGTTTTAAAAGTGAGGGGCATTTGTCTGTGTGTCTGTCCTGTTTCTGTCTATTGATTTTGTTTTGTGTTAAAGCTATAGTGCGGAACTTTTTTTATTTAAATGAATGTCGGTTACATTCAAGCCATTGTCAAATGATGGATGACACAAATTTGATTAAGCCCTATCAGCTCCACAACACTCTCTCTGTATTTCTCAGCATGGCAGTGTTTACAAACTGTTGTCGCCCCCTCTGCCCGACACTGGTGCAGGAGCTCAGGAAATTCCCCAAAAAATCCCACGAAATGTTTCAGTTGTTGATTCTATTGCTTAGAAATAACCTGGATGTACAGCAGAGGGTATACAAATCCATGCGTGATCACCGATGGCTTACCTCATGTAGATGCACCGACAACATTGTTGTCATTACTCAGAATTTCTCATGGGGGCAACCAAAGTTACCCACTATAACTTTAATATTCACTGATGTCCATTATTTGACTGTGGTTTAGCCTTTGTGTGAACTAATCTGCCTAATTATTTTGTGTCAAAACCTTTGTATGTGAGGTGCAGCAAACCTCTGAAATGCTGCTATTCCACATTCTTCATACTTGGCTTCCAAACAAAATTCCTTTCCTATTGTGATCTCCTTCCAGTTAAGGTTATTCTTCGTGACATTGTGCCATGATTTTATATCCTTCCTAGAAGGATTTAAAAGGAACAATATACTTATGCAGCACTACAAAAAGATGACACTGCCACTCTTAAAGCTATAGTGCGTGACATCTGTTGTCCCCATGATGAAGTCTGAGTTATTACAACAACACTGTCTGTGCATCTAAATGAGGTACATTTCGGTCATCGCACATAGATTTTATACCTTCTCCTCTACGTCCAGGTTTTTTGTTAGCAGCAGAATCAACATTTTAAACATTTGATTTCTTCGATTCTTGGGATTTTTCTGAGCTCCTGCGCCAGTGTCAGGCAGAGGGGCCGACACCAGTTTGTAAACTCTGCCATACTGAGAAATACAGAGAGAGTTTTGTTGAGCTGATCAAAGGATAAACATTAATTTACATGAAAAAGTTACGCGCTATAGCTTTAAGAGGATTTTAAGGAGAATGAAGCAAATGGTAAAACATTTTAACGTTTCAGTTCAATGAAAAAAACATTCTAATAGTGCTGGCTTTCAAAGAGGCAAAAGGCAGTCACTCAAAGAAACAAAGTGATTACTACATAGGGAGTTCAAATTTGCTTTGGGTCATCTTTGTGTTATTCTGCGTGTGCTACAGTTCGAGAAACGTCCAAAAATGCATAATTTACACCTCTGGGATTAAAATGATAATACACAATCACAGCCACTGAATAACAATGAGACGGTTGCGGTTGCTTCGGGCTCCTTGCTAGTTAGTTTTTTTCCGATCAGCCACCCAGAACATATTGCAGTGCCCGGGTTTGTCACAATGATCTACAGTGGCCATTTGGGGACAGTCGTCGCATTCATGTGTGAACATTTGAAAGTTGAACTTAAAAAAAAAAATGGAAGGCAATAAAAAATAAGTCCCATTTGGCCCAATTAGGTTTCATTTCAGAGGAAGTTTGTGAACCTTAAAGGGCATTTTAAGGGCAATGTGATCTACAGATACACATACACATAATCAGAATGAGAGTGACCTATTAGCATTCACCTAATGAGTGCTCAAACCCACTTGGAATCAGTAATTTCTCACCTGACTGATCATATGGGCCAATTTAACAGGAATGGGCCTATATGTGTGGTTTTCTGCCCTGTTTGGATTAACTCTGAAAAAACAATTAAAAAACAGTGCCCCGTTCTGGTTATTAGTAGTTGTTTAAGCCATAGTGTTTAATTGGTGGTAGCACTATGAGCATTTACTGTTTCTATAGTTGTGTTCTTACAGGATACTTTTGGTATCTGAAATGAAATATTCTAATTTATGTTCTAGTAAAAAGAAAGATTAAAGTTTATTTGTTAAACATCCAAGAAAAGTTACACCTTGGGTTTTTTGGAGGACCTTTAGACTGTTAGCTAACTGTCAAGCTTTGTAGACTAGCAACTCATTACAAGGGCAGTAGGCCAGTGTGGATCGGATATGACAAAGCATGAGAGGAAACCAGATCTTCCAGTGTTTCAGGTTTAGACGGCAAATGACTGATAGAATGTCTTTCATTGTAGGAAATACATTTTGGATTTTATCGAGACGTTTTGGCAGACTGTGAGTTTTCATGTGTCCAAGTGTGTTCCTTATTCTAAAATTCAAATTCAAAGCAGGAAAATCATTCGTTCTTGTATTAAAACACGGGTTAAATTGCAGGGTGAACATGACTTTCAATCATGAAGTAGCTAGAACAATCTTACACATCCAGCAGACACACATTAGCATTCACTTTAAAAAGTTAGTTGTTGCCAACATGCATGCTACAGCCTACATCAAAGGATGTCCCGATATTTAATTTCTGTACAAAATAAACCAACAATTTAATAGAAATTATGTTTGTATGTTTTTATTATGGAAAACAACCTTTCTACACCAGACTCATACTTGGTAAAATAATACCACCTGTGTATAATCTTGTAATTCATGAAATAGATTTTATTTTGTTGTGTCAGATCCCAGTGTTTAGATTTTTATATATTCACCACATGAAAAGAAGAAATCTCAGTGAAGGACACATTTAGGAAAAGGCAAATTAAAGTGGACATAGGCAAACTATGAAAATTTGATTTTTACAGTGTTGTGTGAACACATATTTGGGTATTTGGTGTTGACAACAATACGCAAGCATTATGTGCTTCCCTTAGGTAGCCCTACCTAAGACTCCACAGCTAACTTTGCCAAGGCAACCAGTGGACACTTACACATGGATCTGGCCAATCAGTGCAGACTATGCTTTTCAAGAGGGGGAACGGGGGGGCAGGTGCCATAATGGAGACTTTCAGATTCGGTAATAAGTGCATTAGGAGAAAAATAATGTTTCTTTTAACAATTCAACTATTTCTAATAGATGCCAAAAACACTAATTTAAACCCGAAAATTAGCGCAATAATTCACTTTTAAAGTCTTATGTAGACAGATTGACACTTTCTTTTCACACCAGCGCAACGAACGAGAGAACCAGAAAACCACAGAGTGAGAAGAAGTGAGTGAAGTGGGAGAAGCGGATCAGGTTCTCGCCACTGTCGAAAATGCTGCCGCCACCTTTACCGCCCTCGGTAGTTTGAGGGGGGAACTTGGTATGGGGTGGGTATTCGGTAGGTTGTGTGGTTTTGTGAGGGGGGTATTTGGTAGGGGGGTAAGTGAAGGCAGGGTCAGTGGGCTCAGGTGGTGGGGTGGGACAGGTAAAGTTTATGTCGGGGTCAACTCCTGGGGAATTGAAGGTGACGAATCCTGGAAGGCTGCTGTTGCCGATTATGTTGGAAATCCATTCCTCGTACTGGGACACACGAGCGTAACCTCCGGGAGTCTCGCCGCAGCCATCACCAAAACTCACAACTCCACTTTGGATCCAAACACCAGAATATTTGGACACCAGTGGGCCCCCTGAGTCTCCCTGTGCACATAATTATAAAATGGTTTACACACTGTACTCTGTTAGCTAGCAAGCTGACAAATCCAAGAGGCTACGGGGCTGGGCACACATTCTTTGGTACAACATTCTTTAGGTACGTCACAGCCAGAAATTGTAATTATTGTTCACAGTTATTGCAAAAAAGGATTTGCTGGTACATTACTATATAACTGGATTAAAAAAAACTATCAATTAATCATGGAAAAGTCTGAGTAAAA
Organism: Hyperoplus immaculatus; assembly: GCA_949357725.1. Taxonomy (NCBI): domain Eukaryota; kingdom Metazoa; phylum Chordata; class Actinopteri; order Uranoscopiformes; family Ammodytidae; genus Hyperoplus; species Hyperoplus immaculatus. The sequence continues at coordinate 2,794,273 of OX442371.1, forward strand.
CTATTTATTTTTCATATTCATGTCAAAAGACAAAAGCAAAAACTAAATTAAAATCATATCCCAACTTTTTCAAAGGTTTAAGTTAAAAACTTTAGTGAACGTGTGCATCATCTGCAGGTTATTGATGTATTTACACAGTTCTGAAATGTGAATTTAGATTTTTATTAAGATCTTTACTAACACATCTACTGTATAAAGAATCTGCCCTGTACATATTCCCAGGACACCATTCTGCAGCTTGTCTTGCTCTTGTAGAGTCCATTTCTACCTTTGAACACAACAAATCATTAAATAACAAACACCCAGTGTCAAAAGTGGTGCTCACCTTGCATGCATCCTTCCCTCTGGCCCCGGCACAGAGGATGTTTTCTGTGAGTCCAAAATGGGAGCATCCGCACTCGTTGTTTCCCACTATCGGTACATTCACCTCCTGAAGGATGTCGGAAGAAGTACCTAGGTGGAGATAAAACAATGTAGATCTTCGGCATGTTTTTAAGTACAAAAAGTATCATAAATGTGTCAATTAACATCATATGAACAAATCCTTCTGTGATAACCATCAGAATAGTGCTAAGAATGATAATTGAAAGTGAAGTTAATGTAAGTTGATGGAATTTTTGGAGTATTGTGGAAAAAAAACTAATGTTGAGATAATAGTGCGGTTCCTTGTGTAATTTTGCTGGATTTATTTGGGAATTAGGTAAACCATACATCAAATAGTAGTAGGAGATAGTGTGGGGGTTGTTGAGGGAGTACGGGGTAAGGGGGTTCCTTCTCATCCAATCTCTGTATGCTAAGAGCGAAAACTGTGTCCGGGTTCTTGGAAGTAAGTCAGACTTGTTCTGCACTGGGGGTTAGTCGCTGCCATGGCTGAACCTTTCCACCAATCCTGTGTGTAATATTCATGGCCAGGATATCGATCATTAGGTGTGGTGGGCAGTGGGGAGGGGCTGCAGTTTGGTGGGACACCTCTAAATCGGAAGCCAGGGTTCTCAGCAGGAAGCAGATGGATTGCCTACTCCATTTCAGGATTGAGACCTTACCCCAAGTGAAGGAGATCAAGTATTTGGGGATCTAGTTCCAGAGTGAGCACGTGAAGAGAGCTGAGTATGTTTCAGGCATGTCAGAATCACATTAACAATGGTCTAACAGCTCAAAGTGGGAACATTTGCATGTATAATCTAGATACTTATTACTTTGTAGTGCGGACAGTGATTTAATCCAAACTGCGATGTTTACGTGACTGTACCGTTTGCAATCTTACCGTTGTCAGTGGTCCCCCAACCAGTGACCCAGCTTTTAGTCCCGGTGTAGAACTCGCTCTCCGCGGAGGCTAGGCAGACTGGCTGTATGTAGTCATCGAATTCCACAGGGGACGAAAGCTCCAGGAGACATATGTCGTTCTCATTGTTCAGGAAGTCGTAGTCAGGATGGCATTCAGCTTTAACAACTCCCCGGGAAATTTCATTGGCGTTTGGACCAGACTGGCTGTGGCGTCCCAGGAAAACCTGTATTTCATCAGCATCACTTGTAGAAGACAAACAAGTTCAATTATTATGTTTTTTATTCAATTTAATTTTTTACATAGTACCAGTTGCATTTCACATATACTGTAAGTAGAGCATTAATAATTTAGGCTAAGTGTTTACACTATCTGGCTTCGTAATATGCGAGTATTTGGTGTCATCGAGTGGTGAAAATCCTAGATTGCAATGTTCCGTACCTACCCAACCCATTTGGAGAATTTGCAGAAGCTACGGTGGCTTTCAAAGAAACTAGTTACTAAAGATGGCATCATCCACAACTGCCTCAAGTCTTTCCACAATATTATGTCAAGAGGTGAAGATATAGTTAGTTATTTATTCTACAGTGATTCTTCTTCATATTCCAACAGGTGCATTTCCCTAGCACGGCCACTATATATAAAAGCGTAAAGCCATTAAGTTAGTTTGTTCTGTGTTACTGCAGAAACATGGCGGTACGACCCCACTCCTACATATAAAAGGCTCATTCTAATGTAATAAAATAAACCACAACTTTTATTGTCAAGCGATTATACAATCATTTGAAGGAAAGGGTAGACACTGAGCATCGCAATGGAGAACTTTCACCACTAGATGTCGCACAATACACGTTATTTCACAAAAAAAGCAAATATAAAGTAAAGTTTGGAGGTGTTCATCTATCTCGACTCATGTGGCGTCACGCTATAATCCCTTCTATGTTTTAAGACCTGTTGCAAGCCAACAAACCAAACACAAATTTACAATAATATAACCGTGGCCCTTACTCTATTATGCAGTGAGAAGCCGTCAGCACCCATTGGTCGCTGATCAGGGACCCTCCACAGATGTGCCCGTCATCGTTGTGTAAATCCACCTGCCAGGTCCAACTTCCTGGAGACGAATCTTGACCTCCTACAATCCTGGTGTTACCAACAGCCATGCCACATTCTGATAGATGATGAGAGAGTTAACTTTACTTGGATAATTATGCAAACGGTAAAAAGCATATCCCCGTCATACTGCTTTAACATTTGCTACTTGGAGAGGACAGTCATTGTCTGAATGGACATCATTGGTTTTTTAAAATAATCTAGGAATGGGCGCCAAATTCTGTAAAATTTATTCTCGGATCCCTGGGTAGTATAACGTATTTTCTCTAAATTCATACATGACATAATGTCTCTAATCCAATGTGAGTGGGAAGGAGGAGCAGGCCAAAAACCAACAACAACAATACAAGAGTAGCCCGATTGTTTATTTGTTTCTTGTAGCGTGTATTTCGTTTATGTAATTTTTTAACATTGTGTATTTTTTATTTTTTGATGCAGGATTGTTTGTGGTTGGGTGGGGGGGGGGATATGGGCGGGGTGTGTTCGGGGGAAGAAAAAAGGGGAAAAACTAAATCATTGTACTGTATTTGCTTCGCAAATCTTTTGATGAATAAAAAAACCTTTGAAGAAAAAAAAAATAGTGGACATCATTAAGCATCTCAACAAATAAAAAAAATGCTATGGTTTTTCTGTTGTGGACAAACCTATTCAACCTCAACAACAATGCTTTTCAGTAAAACTGTTGCTTAACTTACTAACTACGAACTACGTAGTTCGACAATGCAAGCTATTATGTTACTGACATTATTTGCAGTCCTTGGTGTCTCATAGGATCATGAAACCAGCTGAATTTGAATTTATTGATTTTAACGCTGATTATGGACTTGAATTAAACAAAATATTTTCAACCAATGTCAAAGATAACATATACTTAGAATAATAACAATAATATTTCTATTGCTTGTTTCTGGTAGAGAAAACAACTATGGAGCTGAAGCACTTCCCGGTTGTTGGAATGCATCAGATCTTAACTAACGATACCATCATCCAATTACTATAAAGCTGAAGGAGGAAACAAAAGTTGAAAAGTGTGACGTCATATTCTCCATCACAAAGAGTAAACTTGTTAAGTCGGATACTTACTCGGAGGCGGGGATTGAGTTGTTTGACAACTACCTGAAAGATGGAACATAGAAAGAAATCACAGGTAAATCACTTTCAGGGCGAAACAGACAATGACATGCATTTGTGTAGAGAACACCCTGTACTAACAAGAGACAGAATATGTGAATGTTTGATTTAGTTTGGAGAAAAAACCTGAGGAGCCACATTTTAGTCTCTTCAGGGCGTCCCATGTATCCTTCATTATGAGCCAGTGTCAGACCTAAATGTTAACTTGTGTTCGGACAAAGGGTGCTCAATTTGATCGGTCTGAAACACCCACTCACTGTCACGGTAATACATCTTTCCTCTATAGAACTATTCTATGATTACACATCCCTTCTATCCAAAGGAATATCTTTTGTGCCTAACAACAGACTCAACTTTTTTGTCTTAAACGTGGCTCTATTGAAGTGTTCCAGACAAATGTAATTCAGACCTTATTTCTCTTCTTCTCAGACGAACCCTGTAACTGACACCGATGTTCCAGTTTTTAGAGCAAAAAGCACCTTTTGTCCGAACAGCAACAATGAATTTATAAACTCTTTTTGTAGACTTGTTGAGCGGGATATAATGCAAATGTTAAAATAACTACAACTTGGCACTCATAACTTACTGTAACGAAAAATTAAAAAAAGGCCTTCGATGAAATAATGAAAACCAGAGATATTGTAATAAAGAACAACAACCGGTTTTAAAGGTAATTAAATTATGACCCAAGGCAAGGCAAGGCAAGTTTATTTATATAGCACAATTCAGAGACAAGGCCATTCAAAGTGCTTTACAGGGGCAAGATTAAAATACACAATACACATTAGAAAAGCAAATTGATAAAACATTTAAAGGCGAATGAATAACATTTAAAAATGACAGGTTAAAATGGAAACAGAAAAGTCTTCAGACTTGATTTAAAAGAGCTGAGAGTTGCAGCAGACCTCAAGTTCTCTGGGAGTCTGTTCCAGAGATTTGGTGCATAAAAACTAAAAGCTGCTTCTCCTTGTTTAGTCCTAACTCTAGGGACTGTAAGTAGACCTGTCCCAGACGACCTAAGGGCTCTGGACGGCTCATAACGTATCAGCAGATCGGCAATATATTTTGGCCCTAGACCATTTAGGGCTTTATAAACCAACATCAGTATTTTGAATTCAATTCTTTGAGTGACAGGAAGCCAGTGTAAGGACCTCAGAACTGGGGTAATGTGATCCACTTTTTTTGGTCCTAGTGAGGACTCGAGCAGCAGCGTTCTGAATTAGCTGAAGCTGTCTGATAGATTTTTTTGGAAGGCCAGCAAGGACACTGTTACAGTAGTCAAGTCTACTAAAGATAAATGCATGGACAAGTTTTTCTAAATCTTGCTGAGACATACGCCCTTTAATTCTTGATATGTTTTTAAGGTGGTAATAGGCTGATTTATTAATTGATTCAATGTGTTTTTGAAATTCAAGCCTGAGTCCATGACAACACCAACCATTTATTTCCAAGAGGAAATACACTCATATCTTGCTGTTGATAAAAATAGAGATTTGATCTCTGAAACCAAATTAAATTTTCTTTGTTGCAAGCGCCCAATGCGACCTGTTATATCACTTTGCCCAAAATACATAAATCGCTTACTAATCCTCCAGGCCGTCCCATTGTGGCACAGACACAGGCTCGCCTTAGTAACCACTGTCAAAATGTGTTGACTTTTTCTTTAAACCATATTTCCATACACTGCAATATGACAACCTCCTTTCACCCTTGATTTCAGCCAATAGTAATCAATTGTAAAAATCTGTCTTACCTCTGGTTGAGAGAAGGATCACCGCGGTGAATCCACACAGTACCTGGTGGAGAGCCATTTCGCCTGTGTCTCATTCACTCCTCAACCTTTTAACACCTTATTGTTTGTACTCTGCTCCACCCACAGTGTTGTCCAACTTCCCGTGAAAGGGCTCCTTCCTTTAAACTGATTCTTCCACATAACATAACGTCAGGCTTAGGAAGCATCAAGTCAAACATGTTTTTCTAGATGCCTGTCTGTCTGCGGCCGGCATGTCAAGTAGCTATACACTTAGTCTATGAACAAAAGAAGAATACATTAACCGTACTATTGTGTGAGAGGTGAAACGGCATTCCCCACTTCAGTCCATTCTACAATGGAATTTTTACTTTCTTTACTTTCTAAATAAAGCAAAGATGCTAATAGCTAATTCAATGCAAAAAGAACATTGGTTCAATGTATTAGAAATTCAAACATCCATTGTCATGGCTGTCACATTATCAAAGCTCTTCTATAAAAGTGGGTTTTGAGGAGAGACTTAAACATGGACAGTGACTCAGCAAACCGAATTCCCTCAGGCAGAGTTCCAGAGCTTAGGGGTCCTCATGGTAGAGCCTTCAAAGTAATCAATACAATCTATCAAATCATTCCTAAAACAAGCAGGAAGCTGTGTGTGAAGCAATGTGAAGACACTTAAACAGGTGTTATATTACAGTTTTTCTCAGTCGCTTTGGTGCTTTTCTCACATCACTATTAACATTTGCACAGCAGTTAGTGCATTTCTCAAAACAATTAGTGCAAACTGCAAAACCTAGTGGATAACCTGCAAAAGTACGTCACTTGCTCAAAATGGATAGTCTATTCCTCAAAAGCAAGTATTCATGTCAATGAAACTGCCAGTGTCATCAAAATGAGAAGTCTTGACACCATCGCTTATGAACAAGATAGTCAAATGGCTTTGTCATGTTTTCATGATGACAGTTTATTCTATCAGTGTTTTCCAATGCAAAAAAAGGTCATAACTCCTTGACACTACCTGAAAATGACAGCACTATATTCTACTTGTACAGCCATTTGAAAACTACAGTAAAGTTACACATTGCTGTAGTTAGGGGAGTAAGTGAGTACAAGACACTGAATACGTATGTTTCACATTTTTACTGTATATGCTCTTTGCAATTCTACAGCAAAAGAAAAATACACTTCAGTCACTTATTTAGAACAAACATAAAAAAACACCCTTTTGGTAGAGCTGTGCACAAATGTGAACAATATAACAGGACATATTGTAACTGAACATATATGGTAAAGCATTCTGGCACATCAAGAAGTTCCTTTCTGTCTGGCCACATATTTTCATCTACATCTATTATCCTCGTGAGTGAAAGCTGTTGTCCATCTGAGAGCAATTGTTCATTTTAGGAGACATTTCCAGGAAAAAATTATAAAGAAAGGTATAAAATTTGCTTGACAGAATTTGATAACTAGTTCAACAATTTTGTATGTAATGACTCAAGCAATGAAATGAAGACTATTAGTTTTATTGGGAACAACTATTCAGCATCCATAAGTATAGTTCATTTTGACTGACATGACATAAGCAAATGACAATGTTATAAAACAGCAGAGAATTGTATGAAAGCAACTGATACATGTCCAAAAGCATTTGCAATGTGTTCAGAGGAAGGAGAAATTGCTACTATGATGTGCTCAAATGACTAAATGTTGCGGAGGTTGAATTAATAGTTATGAGAATTTTCATTCTGATCTGGGAAAAGCACCAAAGCAACTGAGAAAAACTGTAATGTGTCTTTTTAACTTGTTCAAAGCCTGGAAGCTGAGTTTTGGACAATCTGTAGCTGTTTCAATGTTTCCCGGTTGAAGAGAGAAACCTATTCAACACATTCCTCTGTGTGTGTGTTATCAGGCTTTTATTCTGGTACATGGAGGATTTTCAAAATAAAGGTCCTATGGCGTGCTGATCTGATCTCTCGTGAGACAGTAAACCTGGTCTGTGTGGGGGGGGGGGGGAGTGTTAGCAGCTGATTGGACTAGAGAACACACCCCTCCCCCACTCTATTCAGCCTCTGTTAGTCGGTAAAAAGGCTCTTACAATAATCAAATCGTGATGATATAAAATCATGTAAAACTGTTTCCCCATCTCTGAAATTTGAAATAGATCCAATCTCAGAAATAAAACACAATTGTACGATTTTGGTGATATGTTGCTCAAAACAAAAATTGCTATCAAACAAGACTCAAAGGCTTCCTGCAACAGATATAATATGTTGTAACATATCACCAGTAGATGGCAGTATTTTGTATTACTTAAAATGTAGTGACATCCAGCTTTTAATGACATTTGGTGTCATTTAGGCATTCATGAATTGAGCTAAACATATTTGGGTCATTGGGCTTGATGGGTAGGTACAACTGGGAATCATCAGCATAAAAATGAAAAGAGATTCCATGTTTCCTGATGACCTCACCCAGTGGAAGCATATACATTGAGAACAGAATAGGTCTGAGTATTGACCCTTGAGGTAATCCATACCTACCTAAAAATGGAAACTGACAACGAGCAATTCTTAATGGAGGTATGGGACTTCTGGTTGAATAATTGGAAAGAAAACCAACCTCTGGGGTGGCTGACATCCGTGAAGGTGGGGTTTGTGGTATTACTTAGTAAAATAGTATCCACTATAAGCGACCTTTGCCCATTTCTTCCTCAAGCATGCAGGCACAGTTAAAGAAAAAAAGGGTAAAATAATTCCAATCCATGTTTTATCTTATACTTCATAAAGTTTTATTTCTTGTGGACAATCCCAGTGTTTTGATTTAGTATATTTACCACATGAAGAGAAACATTCAGAAATACAATTCGATAACATAATGTGCCCATAGGTAGCCCCACCTTAGCATCCACAGCTAACCGTAAGGCAATCAGTGGAAACTTCGGCATGGATCTGGCCAATCACAGCAGATAAGGCTTTTCAAGAAGGAGGGAGAGGGGGTGGGGTGCAGGTGCTAATTAACTATGAAAACCACTTCTAGTAGATGCCAAAAAAACTAAAACATTTGTACCCGAAATTGTGTGTAATATGTCCCCTTTAAAGGCTAATATAGATAGATTGACACTTTATTTTCACACCAGCGCATAGAACGAGAGAACCAGAAAACCACAGAGTGAGAAGAAGTGAGTGAAGTGGGAGAAGCGGATCAGGTTCTCGCCACTGTCGAAGATGCTGCCGCCACCTTTACCGCCCTCGGTAGTTTGAGGGGGGAATTCGGTATGGGGTGTGGTTTTGGTAGGGGGGTAAGTGTAGGCAGGGTCAGTGGGCTCAGGTGGTGGGGTGGGACAAGTAAAGTCGGGGTCAACTCCTACGGAATCGAAGGTGACGAATCCTGGTAGGTTCCTGTTGCCGGTGATGTTGGAAATCCATTCCTCGTACTGGGACACTCGGGCATAAACTCCAGTATTCTCGCCGCAGCTGAATCCAAAACTCACAACTCCACTTTGGATCCAAACACCGTAATATTTGGACACCAGTGGCCCCCCTGAGTCTCCCTGTGAACAAACAAGTGAGTCGTTGGTATATAGGATAGGATACGCTGTTTAAGCATAAGGTATAGAACACTGATTGGTAACTTCCTTTTTAAAAGTCCTGGCATAAATATTTTGAGCACCAAAACTACATTTATAATTGGATCCCAAAATATAAGATGGTTTCAGGAAAACGATCTAGTAAACGTTTGGCTCATTGGTAAATTTAGCACATTTCTGGAATGTGAATTTGGATTTTAAGTACTGTTGTAAATCCAGGCGTCTTTGGCAATCAATCTACCGGCTATAAAATCTGCCCTCTAACCCAGGTACTAATTCCCAGGTCAAAATTCTTCTGCTTTCTAGTACATTTGTCCCTTGCTACACAGCAAAGAATTACATAACAAAAAAGTGGTGGTTACCCAACATGCATCCCTCCCTCTGGCCCCAGCACAGATCATGTTTTCTGTGAGGTCAGGATAGGTGCATCCGCACTCTTTGTTTCCCACAATTGGAATCCTCACTTCCTGAAGGATGTCGGAATAAGAACCTATGGGAGATTTAAAAAAAATTATTTTCTAAATGTTTTTAAGAAATGGTAAATGGACTCCAATTACCTAGCGCTTTCTCTGTTTTTTCATAGACCCAAAGCGCTTGTGTTTTGTACACATTCACCTATTCATACACCAATAGCAGCAGCTACCACGTAGGGTGCAAGCTAACTATCAGGAGAGACGAAGGTTCCGTGCTTTAGAAGTTGAGATGTTTGGACTATTGTAGGAAAAAACCTATGTTGGCTGTTAAAGATGGTTGTTTAGTAGAAATATACAGACAAGGTTCAGTCAAATACCCAAACACCTTAATGTACATTTGGACATTTTATTTATACTAGTATGAAAGAAGACATGTTATGGAAGCAAAATAGCCAAACATCTCAAAATTGACCAGTTCTTGAAAAAACATGTCTCGCCTTAAATTATCATTCAAGCATGTCAGAAAAACGTTGACAATGGACTAGCTTAAAGAGAGAGGTGCCACTTTTGCACAAAACAGTTGCATTCATCATTTCCACATCTCTGTACTTTAAACTTAGTTGAAGGACAGTGATTAAGTCATACATACTTGTACATTTTGCAATCTTACCGTTATCAGTGATCCCCCAACCAGTGACCCAGCTTTTAGTCCCGGTGTAGAACTCGCTCTCCGCGGAGGCTAGGCAGACTGGCTGTATGTAGTCATCAAATTCCACAGGGGACGAAAGCTTCAGGAGACATATGTCATTGTCAATGGTCTCGTCATCGTAATCAGGATGGCATTCAACTCTCTCAACTCCCCGATAAGTTTCATTGGGGTTTGGACCGGACTGGCTGTGGCGGCCCATATACACCGTTAGGTTCTCTGCTTTGGCACTTTTTGAAGACACAGAAGTAAAATTGTTAGTTTTGTTTAGATACAGAGTACCTGTTGCATTTTTACAAATGATTCAAGCGTTAATAATTTACGCTTAATGTTGCTACAGAATTTAACACAACAAAAAATTTGGCCCTTACTCTTCTAGGCAGTGAGCAGCTGTCAGCACCCATTGGTCGTTGATCAGGGACCCTCCACAGAAGTGCTGGCCATAGTTGTGTAAATCCACCTGCCAGGTCCAACTTCCTGGAGAGGAATCTTGACCTCCTACAATCCTGGTGTTACCAACAGCCATGCCACATTCTGGTGGATGATAAGAGATGTAAAAATTCATATTTCAAACTTATTTTTTAGTGCTGCCACCATAGACTGTATATAGGCCGCTACGAATGCAATGAAGTCCATGCTACTAACACCACTTGGCAAAGAAGGGGACGCTCTAACCACTAAAACACGAGCGCCCCCTGACAAAATGTGATTTCGACAAGAAGCCTGTTTTCAGAATTGCTGACTGAACCTTTAAGTTTAGGGAAACATCTTCTCCATTTCAGTTCAGTTTCAGTTACTTGAATGGAAATGCATATTATAACTTTTCCATTTTGTGTTATATACTATATACAAGCGTCTTGAGCAGCTGGAAGAGTGCTGTGTATAATAATAACATATTTTTTCTGGCAAAGAGCAGTTATACAGCTGGCGTAAGAAAACAAAAGTTGAAGAGTAAACATGTAAAGTCACAGATACTTACTTGGCTTCGGGGATTCAGTTGTTTGACAACTACCTGAAAGATGGAACACAGAAATAACAATATGTGAGATAAATTCCTTACAGGGCGAAACAGATAATGGCCTGCATTTGCGTAGAGAACACACTGGACTAACAAGAGAGACAGAGGATGGGAATGTTTGATTTTGTTTGGAGAGAAAAACCTGAGGAGCCACATTTTAGATTTAATCCTCGTCTCACAAAAAAGCGCTAGCGGAACATGTGGGCGATGATGAGATTGATCAATGTAAAAGGTCATTCCATCTGGGACTCATTCCTGATGGGTTACAGGTGTCACATAAAGACTTTGCAATAAAGGTACATTCATTAACTGTTATGTTAATAATGCTATTAACGGTTCATTAAAGGCCTACTTCACCGGTTGGAATATGAAGGTGTATTGAACTCGGAGATCCTATTTAGTATTAATGTGCAAAAAAAATTAAATTGGTTCATCCTAGCCTGAGAAAAGGCAGAAAGAGTGTTTTATGGTCTCACTGTCTAACCCTAGATTTTCCTTACTGTGACATCACAGTAAGGGTTAGGATTAACAGGACAGCTGGGCCAAGGGAAGACTGAGTGAAGACTGAGGGAAGACTGAGGGAAGAAAAACCTCATTCATTATATTATAATAGTGATTTTATAATGATAGAACGCTGGTTCCGTATGGGTGAAGTATTCCTTTAATGTAACACAATTAACCATTTGAAAAATATAGTGTCGACCGACACCGTTAGAGTGGAATAGCGTCAACAAAACTAAACAACAACTGTAGCAGTGCAGTGTGGAAATCCACTGAATTACAAGCCCTCTGACCCTCTAAATACTTTGATTGATTAGCGTTTTGCGTGCACTTGATTACATTGTAAAACCAGTAATTTTGCTGTTTTAATGAAATGAAATATTTGCAGGCAAAAGCAAAGATCAGCTGACAATTTTCTATTTTGCCCCTTTCATTCTCATGCAGCAAACCGTTACAAAATGTTTTAGTAATTTTTTATTTATTTATTGGTTTATTTCAGGGACAGAGTGAGCCAGAGTTAGCCGAAGACGTCCAATACTTTTAAGATCTATCGCAGGGTGAGTGGTTGATGCACTCATATGGAAATGGAGACAGGCAAGATGTCATATGAAGAAAATATAACTCAAAACTTCCCTTTTATAAGAGCTACTTTCGGCCTTTCTTTTAATTATTATTTGAACAGTTGTCAGCCCAAGCTCCCTTTCATCAACTTAAGGCAAGCTTTTTCAAGCACTTTCAAGATTTTTGGTTATTCTGCATTTTAAACGTCCTTTTTCATATAAGTATGAATAAAAGAAAATTAAGGGTTTTTCAAAATGCACATTTACTATTTCAATTAGATAGATATTGCCTAATTTGCATATTTTTTCAAAGATTTCTGAAAAGAGTTATTGAATTTATTTTTCTTCATACGAGTAATGAATTTACGGAAGAGGATTAGGGCCACACGTAAGAAAACCAATTCAGAATTCTGACTTAAATTCAGAATTCTAAGAATAAAGTCAGAACTCAATTTTTTTAATGTGTGGCAAAATGTTATAATGTTTAAAAAAAATTCACCCTGCAGTGTCTTGCTTTGAGTGAAGCAGCAACATTGCAGCCTCCTTCCACCCTTGATTTCAGCCAACACTCAACATTCGTAAAAATCTGTCCGTCTTACCTCTGGTCGAGAGAAGGATCAACGCGGTGACACCACACAGTACCTGGTGGAGAGCCATTTTGCCTATGTCCCATTCACTCAGTCCTCAACCTTTTAATACCTTATTGCTCATACTCCACCCACAACATCACTCAAACGTTGACATAATCTCGTGAGGGCAAGCATCAGGTCAAACATGTTTTTCTTCATGCCTTTGTCTGGCTGCAACCAGACACATGAATTAATACCATAGTCAAGGTCGGAGCAGCAAAATAATTTTTACTTTCTTAACTTTCTTAATAAAGCAAAGGCACCAATTGATGGAGTTTGGCTCAATCAAAGGTGGAGTGAGCTATGCTTGTTGTCAACATCACTTTTTAACAAAATCAATGTATATCTCAGTTTATGCTTTTTAAACAGGCATGTTGATGGGTGGGCGCCCTTTGTTTACATACACTTTGTTACATGGGAGTTTACAGAACCTAGGCTGTGTATTAACACTGTATTTGTTTTAACACACACACACGTTCTCCAGAATAGCTGACTCCACCTTTTTAAACTTTCAACTTGCAATTTTCATAATTTTGTGGCATAATCAGAATGAAAATGTCTTTATTTTGCCAAATTGTACAGAAGTACACAGGAATTTGACTTGTTGGTACAGCACATTGAAAACAAGGAATTCAGTTAAAAAGTTATGAAAGCAAGACAGTCAGAAGGCAAAACGATAATACATAGGACGCCAAACTGTTCCAGTTAACAGATAATATTCCGCCCACAACAAAAACAAGTTGATAAAATCTGCATAGCGCTTCAAATACTGATGCTGTGATGCCATCAAACCCAACCAGGGTAAAGTGCAGGTGCAATATCACTACCATTGTCTGATATGGATCCAATACAGTTCCTAGTGAAGCTGTTTGGTGGTTTGTTAAGGAGAGTTATGGCCATCGAAAAAAAAAAATGTAAATATATTTAGTAATTCAGGGCGCTCCGTGGCGTAGTGGGCACGTTCCATATTGGCTCAGTCCTTGTAGTAGATTCATTTTATTATCATATGCACCGTTACAGCACAATGAAATTTGCCTTTTCAGTACACACCTCTCCAAGAAACATACAAGACAGTGACAAAAACATGGGTGGACAGGAGATAGTGTAACTGCAGGGTCACAGCGGTGCCGCGCCCCTCTTTCATAGGAGGAAAATGAGAAAATTGTCACAGTGGTCGTGGGTTTGAGTCTGACCCGTGGACCTTTACTGCTTGTCATTCTCTCTCTCTCTCTCTCTCTCTCTCTCTCTCTCTCTCTCTCTCTCTCTCTCTCTCTCTCTCTCTCTCTCTCTCTCTCTCTCTCTCTCTCTCTCTCTCTCTCTTTCTCTCTCTCTCTCTCTCTCTCTCCCCCTCCCTCCCACTTCCTCCTCAGCTGAGGCCTGATACTGTAATAGTTAATCTATTGTAAAATCTTATATTTGATATGATATTTTTAGCTCCTGTTGACATGTTTTCTTTGCACAAGACAAACGATAGAATCCTCTTTTGTTAATTTCTAAGGAGCAGAAAAACTCCCCCGTGAACACAGCATTCTTCTGCTGTCAAAGTCTCTCATGACAGTAGCTACTGTTTTCATAATCTGTTATTATAACGTGATTGACAGTGAGGGACCCATTGTGTAGTCGCCAAACAAGTGTTTCATGCCTTGCTACCTGTTCCGACTTCTCATGAAATACATCTTGTGCTTTACTGTGGAATGTGCCCAGTGTACCTTTCAATTCTCACGGACATAGGGTTATATAAAGAAGAAAAAAAATAATACGATAATTGTGTGTAAGAATGTTAGTAATCAACGAAGGCAAAGTTGACAAAAGATATCTAATAAGTTAAAAAGGTTTCCCTATTCGCCTGGAGTGTAATGATGTCACTTAATTTTTTATATATTTTTTTTATACATTTAACTCCTTACTTAAAGACCTACTTCACCGGTGGGAATATGAAGGTGTATTGAATTCTGAGATAGTATAAATGTGCAAAAAAAAAATTAAATTGGTTCATCCTAGCCTGAGAAAAGGCAGAAAGAGTGTTTTATGGTCTCACTGTCTAACCCTACATTTTCCTTATTGTGACATCACAGTAAGGGTTAGTATTAACAGGACAGCTGGGCCAAGGGAAGACTGAGGGAAGACAGAGGGAAGAAAAACCTAATTCATTATATTATAATAGTGATTTTATAATGATAGAACGCCTGTTCCGTATGGGTGAAGTATTCCTTTAAACGCCTATATGCTGAGCCATGGCAAGTTTAGTAGAACACCTTGTACCATTTGTTTTTTTCAGGCCAACATAACCACCGTTGAGTCACCCCCCGGTGTGTTCACATATTTTGGAAGATGAGACCTTAGGACAGTGTGTCTAACTCTCGTTGATTGACACTTTCCCCATTCCCTTGTTAAATGTGTCCGCTATTATGTGTCGTTAACTGATGGGGACCTATTTCGCTTCGACTGCCTGGAACCACATTGCTTCAAAATCAATTTATTCCGATGGATATGCCACAGTCAGGAGAACTTTGACTTGAACTTTGATACACAAATCCAAACCATTTAGCAACAGCAAAAAAATTTTTTTTGTCAAAATCTGAGTATATCTCTTCACGATCTGCTACCTGTCTTTGCTCTGAAAAACCCAGTGTTTCTACACAACCATAGGCTCTGTAAACGGGTTTGTTGCTAGTTACGGTGGCCATCCTCTGTTGGCATAGCCTTTTACAGAGCCTGTATTAACACCAGATTTTTTTTTTCAGATTGCTGACTCCATCTTTAACCCTAGTTAGCCTGGATGAGACGTTTAGAGATTGTCTTGGGGCATTTTGGGGTGCAGCTCTTAGGCAGTTTTTGGTGATTTGTGGCGTTAAAAAAACATTGATTTGGGGCAACAAAATGACCTGAATGAAAGTTTTTTTAGGGGGGGTTTGTAACGTTTTATGACACTTTTTTGGGGTGTTTATTGGTCTCTTCAAACTTATGAGAGCGACTGTCTGTCTAATGCTGATCCAGTGTAAGTGGTGTCTGCATATTTTTGGATTAAATGTCATCTTTTTTAAGACACATGAACAACGTGATTCACTGAAATACACGTGTGCAAGGGGGAATGGGGAAAACACACAGATTGACGAAGGCAGGTACGCTAAAGACAGAGGGTTGATTGACACGCACGCACGCACACACACACACACACACACACACACACACACACACACACACACACACACACACACAGAGGGCTTGATTGACAGGTGGCCGGCTGTGGCGGCTGAGAAGACGTTGATATGCAGCAGACAGACTGTTTGTAATGATACTGATTAACTGATGCAATCACATGAAACCTCTCTCGTCCGTATCAATCACATGGACAGAGAGTATTGATTGGGGGTGAGAAATGGAACGGTGATTGGAATGGAAGATTAGTTGTGTGTGTGTATGTGTGGGTGTGTGTGTGTGTGTGTGTGTGTGTGTGTGTGTGTGTGTGTTTGTGTGCGTGCATTTGTGTGTGGCAAAGTGAAGTGGACTGAGGTTTGTAGTTAATTTTTAAAGCCTCTTGGAAACCTGGTCGAAAATAGTGAAAATAAAAAATCAATATATGATATCAAAAATCTAACTGAAGGGGCGCTCCGGTGGCGTAGTGGATAGAGCGCGTACCATATCGGCTCCGGCCTTCTTTGCAGCGGTCACGGGTTCGAGTCCGACCCGTGGACCTTTACTGCAGGTCATCCCCCCTCTCTCTCTGTCTCCCCATTTCAACTCTGTACTATCTAATAAAGCTTGAAAATGCCAAAAAGAATATCTTAAAAAAAAGAAAAAAAAATCTATTTGAAATTGAATGTTCCTAAATATTATAACTTGGTTACAGCACAGTAGACATTTGACACCAACAGCCAGATACCATCGACGGATCGCCATGGGAACATGAGGGTCGATGAGATCATTGTTAAGATGAACAATTGCGTGCCTGTTCCAATCGGGTGACAGGTGTGACATAACGTTCAGAACAGCAAAGGGAGTGTGTGTGTGTGTGTGTGTGTGTGAATTAAATACTTTATTGATAACTATGATAATATTTAATCAAAATTAGTTTTTACGATAAAATGTGGACCAAAATTTTAAATGATTCCCTTGTATATTTATATGCGTATATATTTTTCCCCCCTGACCAAAATGTGATGAGTCATCGCGGCTCTAATGGCCCCAAAGTATCTGTCTCTCTGTCTATCTGTCTGTCTTTCTGTAGGTCTATCTTTCTGTCTGTCTTTCTGTCTGCCTTTCTGCCTGTCTGTCTGCATGTCTGACTCAAGAATTACAATCAGCAAGCTTGTCAAGCAGTAATTACTCTGCTCTGAAAAAATCAAGTTGGACCTACAATGTTGATCGAGACATATTGGAAAATCAGTGCGATGGTCAAACTAGTCGAGCCGGTTCCAAAGCTTTGAATGGTGTTTGATTTCTCTTCTGTTTAACCTTTTAACTAAGAAAACAATCCAGCAATTGTTGATCTGTCTGGGGATTTGTACAGTGAAGGTGACTCACCCTTACCCAATAGGTGAAATCAAAACAACCTTAAGGCTTTTGTCAGAGTCAATGGCTGCTGGGCTTTTGCATTTGTGTAAGCCCATTGTCTATTTCCTTTTCATTTAACCTTTATATAAAGAAAGATCAGTTTAGGGATGTCCCTGATTTTGCAATGACGTCGAGTCAAACAAATGCACAACAAAAACAACAATAGATACACTATATACAATGCAAATACATACAGAAAAAAAGAACATTTAAACATTTAGACAGTGATGTAGAATGGCTGGAATTAATTGCCAACTTTTTATTGTTATTAAAATTATTTTTTAAAACTTAACCTAGATTTTTTTTCCCCTCTAGTGTCATGACTGCATGACTAGACTGTGTTTGTGATTGTGGATAAGTGTTGGGTTACAAAGGTGAACAAACCGGCTGCCGCCGAGTTATAAAATCGTGATAATCGCGCCTCCTACCAGTTCATCTACACAAGGCATTTTGTTGAGTCAGTCATATGAGCTGTTTGATGTGGTCTTAAAGAGATAGACCATTTTTTTTCCTTCTCAATATTGAATTTTGTATTTATTCTCAAAGTGCACAACACAAAAAACAACTTCTTCCTCTAATTTTTTTTCTTAGCCGTGGGCCGAATTATTTTCCCTAGATTACAAATCCATGTTTTTCTGCAGATTTTGAATGATCTTTTATCATTTCAAATCTCAAGCCAAGTATTGTAATTGGTTCCTGTTATTCCAAATGAGCTACAATTACGCTAAAACCCTTTGGCAAAGCATCCAGGGCATATAGCATTCATCCAAAAGTTTGTACCTCATACATTTCGTGTGTGTGTGTGTGTGTGTGTGTGTGTGTGTGTGTGTGTGTGTGTGTGTTTCCGGGAGCCTATAAATCACATCCACTGTTACATAATTCTCTCGCTCTACCTTCACTCACAACGGCAACTTCATGATTGACTCATTCTTCAAATGCAAATGCTCACGCACACACACACACGCACGCACGCACACACACACACACACACTTCCTTTGCTGTTCTGTAGTAGGCATAAATTACAGCTTGATTTGAGCCTTTGCAAAACTTTCACTGCTCTTTTAGAAGTTTTCGGAAGTAATTGGTGAAGGAAAAAAAAACTGACCCCAGTAGGGCTGGCCCGAATTAATCGAATATTCGAATACTCGTTCGGAAAATTAGTATTCGGAGCTTAAATTAGTATTCGGAGCTTCGTTTTTTTTTTTTTTTTTTTTTAAATTGTTGAGAAAATGTAATGAATGGTGTGATTGTTGTTGTAACTGGGCGACTTGATTGTCCAGTAGGTCTCGCATTAGACAATGGTGCCATCTACTGGATCCATTTGGAACGGCAGAACCACCTTTGAACTTTGACCTAGTTGGCTGCTGACCTTTTCAAAGCCGGTGATACACGGTGATACACCAGCTGTATGCTACGTGACGTTACCAGAGCGAGGGATGCAAACTATAAGCGACACCAAGCAGAGAAGCGAGAGAGGTGGAGGAAGAATAGATAACTTGTTTCCCTTAACTTTATAACACAACATTAGCGGGATCTCGGGAGGAAAAGTAATGCTTAGCTAAATGCTAACCTTAGCTTAGCTGTTTGTTTACGTACAGCGTCGCGCCCATAAACTGTGACTGGCTTGCTGCAGAGCATGAACGTCTTGGCAATACCCAGTCAATATAATGGATATGATATGGACACATAAGACAATCAATAATCGGTACTTGTTATGGATTTATTGTACAAATTCCCTGAAAACAAAGATGCACGTTCCAGGATGAATTGAAAAGTCCCGTAAGGGCTGCGATGGCAGAGAGGACAGCTGATTTGGAATGGAACAGCAGCTGTTCACAAAGTCCATGGGGAAAAAGTAAGGAACTCCAACTTACTTAGGCCTACTAATTAACGTTCAAAAGCTATTAAATCTCCAACAAAATGTGCAGATACTGTCAAAATCGGATATAGGGATTATTAATTTTTTTTTTTTTAATTATTAATCTTGTTTTTGATGGTGTGTTTTTCTGGAGCGAATATCCGAATATTCGCTCGGAAAAACCAGCGAATATTCGAAGCCTGAAAAATGGTATTCGGGCCAGCCCTAGTAACCACACACACCTGGCTGAGCCTCCACTCGCTCATGCAACAACAGAGGAGAAGCAAGCTGCAGTGTGAACTCAACCTCAAGCTACCATCACACCCCAGCCTCGAAGCACACTAGGGCTGAATGGGATTTACTTCATTTTTTGTTAGGCTATCTCCAGCAAAGGTTTGCAATCTGTTAGTGTGATCAAAGCCTTTTTACTGGAGTGTGGAGGAGACTGTGCCAGGAAGACTGAGAGACACCATCCGTCCGAAATGTAAGTAGTCCTATTTTAAAAATAATTCTGTCCGTTTGTTAGTTCAATGTCTGTAATGTGCTTTATTTTATCCCTCCTATAATAACCAACACCGACTGAAATGAGAGAATGCGGGGTTTAGTCGTTAGCATTAGCGCCCGCTAGCTTTACCGTTAGCTTTATGCTAACGGTTAGAGCTGTGAGTCTTTTGCAGTGACTGTTATTTGGCTCTTTTGTGAGCTCACGTTAGTCCTGCCGTGACAGCCCCTGTGTGAAAAACAGACGGTGAAACTGTAGGGTGTGTTGGAAACTGAAGAGTATTTTTTTTAATAGCTTCATCCTGCTACCTGCTAGCTGTCTGATTGTATAGCTCAAGTACACACAGCAATAAGTCTGCGGACAGTGTGTAGTACAAGCAGCAGTGGGCCTATCACATGATCTCCAGTGTAATGTACACACAGACAGGAATACTGTAAGTTGTCTCTGCTGGTGTTTGTTTCCTGCCCATTATATTTCAAAAAGCACACAGTATCACTCAGAACTTGCTTATTGAGCCAGGGCTATACTGAATTTGTTGTAGCTTTGCCATAACAGATGTATAATGTAGGCCTATACATGTCAGCTAGCCTACATGATGTAACATTGCATGTGCCATGTTTTACAGGTGTCTGAGTGACCTGATGGAGCCGGACGGAGCCACCAAGACCGTCACACTATCCGTTCCTTCAGAGGAGGATGTGTTCACTGGGTGGGACAGGTGGTCTTCTTCAGGGCCCAACAACAACTGGACAGTTACATAAAAGTTATGGCTTTGCTTGTTTGATATGTACACTTCATATTTTCATTCCACTGGCTATGAATAAACTGCTTTATTTTTAAGGATGTTTTTGGTCTTTTTAAAATGTAATGATACTGTTTTATCAGAGAAAATCTTCAGCGAGATGAAAATGTGAGTTTCAAGTAATCCTTTACTACAGATAGCAAACAGTGACAGTAAGCAACACAATACATTTTTTAACGGTAAAACTTTATTATGAATGAGTGATCACAATACAAATGATACATTATCTACTAGATATTGAAATGTTGTCAGATAATTTGCAGCTCTGACAAACCTAAAGCATAATTATTTCAACCATACATTTTACAAAAGATAATGCCTTTCTAGTGAATCTTGACATGATTCAGGATACATTCTTTTCCATTATGGTTACTGTACATTTTTACATGTCAACTCAGTATCGGTTCACAACCAAAGCTTTTTCACTCCACTGGGCTGACCTGTAAAGACAAACGTAAAACAGGGTGTATGTTACCAGTTTATAGAGTTTATGCATAAATACTTAACTCAAATTATGTTATTGACTGTGACATAATTAAACAGTATTTACCTGAGGATAATGTCAGGGAAATCAGAAATCTTGATGCCATTTTCACAGTTTTCAGCTCAGACTCCTGTCTGAACAGGTTCAGTTGTACATCTTTTAGTTTAGAACTGGTTAGTGTGCCGATATTTGTGGTAGAAATTAAGCTAAACATGTTTATATTGGTCTCCATGCTGCATTGGCCAAAAGTAAACAAAACTGACCGCCGGGCGTGTGCCATGCCCATGTAGGTAGGTATAGAGTAAATAAGCAGGGCGGTGCATGCACGCCCATGTAGATCTGACCAGTCAGAGCAGACAAGTATTTTTGCGAAGGGGGGTAAGATGTCAAAACCAACCTTTTGAGATAGAATGCAGAGAAGGCTGGAAAAGGCGATGAAGAAATGGTAGAAAACTATTGGGTTTTTTGAACAATAAACCATGAAAACCTTTTCTAGTAGACCTTGGAAATACACCTTTAAAACCGAGATTTAGCATAATATGTCCCCTTTAATATTGGGGCTGGTGAATTGAATCAGTCCCATACAGAGAAACTACTACATCATTGATAATTTTGTTCAAATAACTGTGGTAACATTTACACTTAGCAGGATTTCATTAAACGGTAGGTACAACTGGGAATCATCAGCATACAAATGAAAAGAGATTCCATGTTTCCTGATGACCTCACCCAGTGGAAGCATATACATTGAGAACAGAATAGGTCTGAGTATTGACCCTTGAGGTAATCCATACCTAACTAATAATGGAAACTGACAACGAGCAATTCCTAATGGAGGTATGGGACTTCTGGTTGAATAAATGGAAAGAAAACCAACCTCTGGGGTGGCTGACATCCGTGAAGGTGGGGTTCGTGGTATTACTTAGTAAAATAGTATCCACTATAAGCGACCTTTGCCCATTTCTTCCTCAAGCATGCAGGCACAGTTAAAGGGATGGTTGTGATCGCCTTTTCTTGAGTACTAAACTCAGATACTACATTTTTAAAGACAGGGTACGAGCGCCCCGTTCCCCCCAGATATTCACATTTTTGAGTAACAGTACTTTACTTGAGCTTCTGCCTTTTTTAGAGCAGATTTTTGGACCCAAGAGATCATTAAAAGGAAGGAAATCATGTTTAGATACGAAGCTTTATTGTCCATTACATTATTACATTCCATTACTTCCTCATCATTCTGTCACTCAGTATTTGTTTGTTTTTATTAGAGAAAAACATATCTGGAAGCCAACCGTTTTAAACAAGACTAATACTTGAATCGAGATGTGTTCAAGATGATACGTTATTGAAGCCTGTAAAACTTCTGATCAACCCACCAAATTATTGTCTTTAATGAAAGAGAAAAAGGGTAAAATAATTCCAAACCACGTTTTATCTTATACTTCATAAAGTTGTATTTCTTGTGGACAATCCCAGTGTTTTGATTTAGTATATTTACCACATGAAGAGAAAAATTCATTTCAATAGCATAATGTGCCCATAGGTAGCCCCACCTTAGCATCCACAGCTAACCGTAAGGCAATCAGTGGAAACTTCGGCATGGATCTGGCCAATCACAGCATATAAGGCTTTTCAAGAAGGAGGAGAATAGATGCCAAAAAAACTAAAACATTTGTACCCGAAAATGTGAGTAATATGTCCCCTTTAAAGGCTAATATAGATAGACACTTTATTTTCACACCAGCGCATAGAACGAGAGAACCAGGCCACAGAGTGAGAAGAAGTGAGTGAAGTGGGAGAAGCGGATCAGGTTCTCTCCACTGTCGAAGATGCTGCCGCCACCTTTACCGCCCTCGGGAGTTTGAGGGGGGAATTCGTTATGGGGTGGGTATTCGGTAGGGGGCGTGGTTTTGGTAGGGGGTTAAGTGTAGGCAGGGTCAGTGGCAGAGCCGGCCCAAGCCTTCATGGGGCCCTAAGCGAAATATGATTAGGGGGCACCTCTCCAATGTTAGCGCTGCTGAAACTATAGGTCTTTGTTAAATATCATTCTCAAACCCAGTGTTTTCCGCTAGTGCCTCCACTGTGCAGCTGTGGGAAAATATTAGACAGCCGCAATTCAGACCCTCCTAGGGGTGTCCGGTGGTATGCCCCCCCCCTTCCCCCCCGGGAGATTTTTTTAACCTTTTTAAAGTGAAATGCATGAATCTGGTGCACTTTGAGAGGAAAATTAAGAGGCTAAATCTGAGCCATTTTGTGTGAACAAATAATTTGGAGACACTGGGTCAGATGAATTAGAAGCTATTGAAGAAGGACACATGGATTTTCCATAAAAATATTAATATAAAATAAAATATTATGGAGGGTCCTCTGGGTTGGGCTTGGTGCTCTTTTTCTTTTATGGGACATATTTCTCTGTAATATAATGAATGCATTTAAATGCAGTGAGAGGAACGAAGCAGAAGAACTCTGTTGTCCAGCTACTGTATCTTTTTTTCCACAGACGAGGCTGAAATAGGCTATAGGCAGCTGAGGGCAGCCCCATTTCCAATTGTTTTTAAATAAACTTAATACACACTGTGCATGGATGTGAATGTGACATGATCAGATAATTTCGGATTACCTCCTAGATGAACTGATAACATTTTTAGGCTATAAATTATCTAGACCAAAACATTTTATTCCTTTTTTGTATGATAACTTACATTTGCATAATATGATGTTGATATCAAACAAACTAAAAAAAAAAAAAAAAATAATAATAATTTGAGGGGGGCCCCCGCTTATGCCTCGGGCCAGCTCTGGTCAGTGGGCTCAGGTGGGACAGGTAAAGTTTGAGTCGGGGTCAACTCCTGGGGAATTGAAGGTGACGAATCCTGGAAGACTGCTGTTGCCGGTGATGTTGGAAATCCATTCCTCGTACTGGGACACACGGGTATAACCTCCAGGATTCTCGCCGCAGCCGATTTCAAAACTCACAACTCCACTTTGGATCCAAACACCGGAATATTTGGACACCAGTGGGCCCCCTGAGTCTCCCTGTGAACAAACAAGTGATAGTCGTTGGTATATAGGATAGGATACGCTGTTTAAGCATAAGGTATATAACTAAGGTATAGAACACTGATTGGTAACTTCCTTTTTAAAAGTCCTGGCATAAATATTTTGAGCACCAAAACTACATTTATAATTGGATCCCAAAATGTAAGATGGTTTCAGGAAAACGATCAAGTAAACGTTTCGCTCATTGGTAAATTTGGATTTTAAGTACTGTTGGCAATCAATCTACCAGCTATAAAATCTGCCCTCTAACCCAGGTACTAATTCCCAGGTCAAAATTCTTCTGCTTTCTAGTACATTTCTCCCTTGCCACACAACAAGGAATTACATTTTTAAAAAAAAGTGGTGGTTACCAGACATGCATCCCTCCCTTTGGCCCCAGCACAGATCATGTTTTCTGTGAGGTCAGGATAGGTGCATCCGCACTCTTTGTTTCCCACAATTGGAATCCTCACTTCCTGAAGGATGTCGGAATGAGAACCTATGGGAGATTTAAAAAAAAAAAAAAAAGAAAATTCTGAATATTTTTAAGAAATGGTAAATGGACTCCAATTACCTAGCGCTTTCCCTGTTTTTTCATAGACCCAAAGCGCTTGTGTTTTGTACACATTCACCTATTCATACACCAATAGCAGCAGCTACCACGTAGGGTGCAAGCTAACTATCAGGAGAGATGAAGGTTCCGTGCTTTAGAAGTTGAGATGTTTGGATTATTGTAGAAAAAAACCCCATGTTGGCTGTTAAAGATGGTTGTTTAGTAGAAATATACAGACAAGGTTCAGTCAAATACCCAAACACCTTAATGTACATTTGGACATTTTATTTATACTAGTATGAAAGAAGACATGTTATGGAAGCAAAATAGCCAAACATCTCAAAATTGACTAGTTCTTGAAAAAACATGCCTTGCCTTAAAGGTCCCATATTATGCTAAATGCACTTTTTAAATGTGTTCCAACATATCCATGCGTCCACGGTGTGCCTAGAGACTGCCAAAATATCAAAAAAAATAACAATCTCTCCTTTTCTCACTCTCCCCTTTTCTGAAACCCCCACCCCTCCCCCTCAATATACTCCAGTCAGAATTCTCCCAGTTTCTGACCTCACAAACTGGAAAGCCAGAAGCTTCCACTGTGCAGCCCACACCCCTATTTCTTATTGGTCCACAGCCCTGACAGACAGAGGGCGAGGCGTATCTGGCTTCGCTTCCGGACAGGGGGCGGGGGCAGCTCAAAGATTGTATATTTACGAGGGGAGCTGCAGCTCTTTTTAAAAAAATAGGCCATTGTGAGATTAGCTGAACATCAGCATAGTACAATAAATTATCTGAAAGTTTTTTTCAGCAAACAATTAAAGAAAAACGACCACTAAGACCATATAATATGGTGTATAATAGTACCGAAAAGTGTATAATATGGGAGCTTTAAATTATCATTCATGCATGTCAGAAAAACGTTGACAATGGACTAGCTTAAAGAGAGAGGTGCCACTTTTGCACAAAACAGTTGCATTCATCATTTCCACATCTCGGTACTTAAAACTTAGTATTTAGGACAGTGATTAAGTCAAACGTACAAATGTACATTTTGCAATCTTACCGCCGTTTCCAGTGGCCCCCCAACCAGTGACCCAGCTTCTAGTCCCGGTGTAGAACTCGCTCTCCGCGGAGGCTAGGCAGACTGGCTGTATGTAGTCATCGAATTCCACAGGGGACGAAAGCTCCAGGAGACATATGTCATTGTTGTAGGTCTCGTTATCGTAATCAGGATGGCATTCAACTCTCTCAACTCCCCGATGAGTTTCACTGGGGTCTGGACCGGAATGGCTGTGGCGGGCTATATGCACCGTTAGGTTCTCTGCTTTGGGACTTTTTGGAAGACACAGAAGTAAAATTGTTAGTTTTGTTTAGATACAGAGTACCTGTTGCATTTTTACAAATGATTCAAGCGTTAATAATTTACGCTTAGTGTTGCTACAGAATTTAACAAAATAAGAATTTGGCCCTTACTCTACTAGGCAGTGAGCAGCTGTCAGCACCCATTGGTCGTTGATCAGGGACCCTCCACAGAAGTGCTTGCCGTCGTTGTGTAAATCCACCTGCCAGGCCCAACTTCCTGGAGAGGAATCTTGACCTCCTAAAATGCTGGTGTTACCAACATCCATGCCACATTCTGGTGGATGATAAGAGAGGTAAACATTCATATTTCAAACTTATTTTTTAGTGCTGCCACCATAGACTGTATATAGGCCGCTACTCATGCAATGAAGTCCATGCTACTAACACCACTTGGCAAAGAAGGGGACGCTCTAACCACTATAACACGAGCGCCCCCTGACAAAATGTGATTTTGACAAAAAGCCTGTTTTCAGAATTGCTGACTGAGCCTTTAAGTTTAGGGAAACATCTTCTCCATTTCAGTTCAGTTTCAATTACTAGAATGGAAATGCATATTATAACTTTTCCATTTTGTGTTATATACCGTATACAAGCGTCTTGAGCAGCTGGAAAAACGCTTTATATAATAATAATAATGATAACTAGAAATGCAATTCCATGAAGGAATTGCGGTGTGAATGCTGACGGTGCTGAAGCTTCATTGCTGAATGTTGATGAAGAACGAAGGATGAATATATCTGAATGAACAGAATGGTTGAATAATAGAATGTTTTAAAAATTTTGAATATTTGGAAGTTTGAATGGACTTTCTAGCTGAATTGAGTAATGAATTATGACCTTGAACTATGACCTCCAAAATGTAATCAGTTCATCTTTGAGTCAGAATCAACATTTGTGCAAAATTTGAAGAAACAACGTGGAAGCGTTCATGAGATAATGCAGTCACAAAAGGCAATGTCACAGTGACCTTGAAATCTGACCTTTGGCCTCTAAACTCTTGATGTCATCTCTGAGTCATAATCAACACGTGCAAAATTTGAAGAAAATCGTGGAAGCGTTATGAGATAATGCAGTCACAAAATGCAATGTCACAGTGACCTTGAAATTTGACCTCTAAACTCTTGTGATGTCATCTCCGAGTCATAATGAACATCTGTGCAAAATTTTTTTTTTGTGAACAATTGTTTTTTATTTCAAATTCACAAAACAAAACATTGTAATAAACATTTTACCCTTTTTTCTTCCCTCCCCCCACCCCGTTTCCCCCCTCCCGCTGGCGGCCCCTATCCCCCCTCCCTCCCTTTACCTCGGTTTAGCCTTACACTAAAATGTTAACAAATTATGCAATTTCTACTTTTTAAGTAGGTCTGTTATAACAGAGGCAGCCTCTTTCCACATTTCCAACGTAGTGGCCTTAGCTTTGTTTACCCGGGCTGTGGACAGTTCTAGCATGACCACATCCTGGAAATACTGTAGCCATTTCTTGGTGTACAGTCTGTGAGGTGGTAGCCAGCGCTGCACTATAAGTTTTTTGGCAGCTGTTAATCCAGCAAGCCATAGCTTTCTTTGTTTCTGACTCAGTTCCATTTGTGAGTCATCATTGAGTAAAAGAGCAATTGGTTCTAGGGGTATAGGTTTGCCAATTATATCAGACAAAGTTAAAGCCACTTTCCTCCAAAACTCATATACCTCCGGGCAATCCCACATCATGTGTTTAAAAGTTCCAGATACATTGAGGTTACATAAGTCACAGTTTGGGCTACCTATCTGTTTCATATGAAACCGCACAAGTGGTGTATGATAGGCTCTCTGACACATTTTGAAGTGAATCAACTGATGATTGGGATTCTTGGATGCCTGAAAAATGTTCTCCCACACAGTTTCCCAGTTTATGACTTCATTCCTGCTAGCGAGGTCTTTAGTCCAGGCCTTGATCAAAGGCAGCTCCTTCTGTGTTTGCTTTCCCAGCTGTGAGTATATGGTAGACACAAGTCCTCTGGCGGGAAGTGCGGTGACCCAGTGCACAATCGGGTGTATTTGTGGTTTGTTGTTCCATGGGACTCCATAGGCGCGTAGTGCCGACCGTAATTGAAGATACAAGAAAAAGTCCGTCTTTGACACATTGAAGTGAGAGCATAGTTCTTGAAAACTCATAAGTCCTCTTGGGCTGAAAATATCCCCAAGTCTATTTATTCCCCTTGAAGACCATGCTGTCGACTCAAATGGTTTACCCCCCGACATAATGTTTCTGTTCTTCCACAAGGGGGTGCTTTGGTGCCATTTCCAATTACCACCCAGACATTTTTCAACCAACCTGAAGTTTCTGATTGTATTTGAAATAACAGGCCCAAAACGCAGCATACATTGATTGTCAGTAATACCAGAGAATAATACACTGTCAAGTTTATATGGGAATACCAGTACATCTTCAATGGCCTTCCAGGCAACTGGGGCAGAACAATCAAACCATGTTCTGAGAGAGCGTAGTTGAAAAGAGTAATGATATAGCAGAAGGTTCGGTAATGCCAATCCACCATCCTGTTTTGGTCGTTGTAGGGTAGAAAATCGAATTTTTGGATGTTTACCATTCCATATATATGAACGCAATAATTTATCAACGTTTTTCCAATAACCCTGTGGAGGGGGGAGTGGGATCATCATGCTCATAAAGTTGAGACGGGGCAATATATTCATTTTAATGGAAGCAATTCTAGTCTGCAAAGACGCCGGTAGTTTTGTCCATATAGCTATGTCACGCTGTACTTCTTTGAAGATTTTATCATAGTTGGCTTTTACTATATTATGAAGGGACGTTTTAATCTGGACACCTAGATACGTAATCTCTGTTTTAATAGGGATATCATGCGATACTGACACATTTTTGGCAGCCTCATTCAACAACATCAATGCCGACTTCGTCCAGTTGATCTTGTAACCAGACAAGGCTTTAAATTCTTCAAAGAATGACAGCAGGGATGTTATTGAGGTTTCAATATCCGTTAAGTAAATAAGTATATCATCAGCGAAGGCCGAAATGGTATGTGATGTGGATTTAATCTTAATAGGGGCTACGATCTGGTTCTGTCGAAGGTGTTGAGCTAACGGTTCTAATGAGAGGATAAAGAGGCTCGGCGAAAGGCCGCAACCCTGGCGGGTGCCACGAGAGATGGGAAAAGGGCAGGAGTGAATGCCGTTAGTAGATACCATGGCTGTGGGGTTTGTATATAAGACGCGGATCATATTAATGAAGTCTTTCCCCAGTTTAAACCTCTCAAGAACCGCCCACAGGTACTGCCACTCGAGCCTGTCAAAAGCCTTTTCGGCATCAAGTGAAAGTATTGCACATGGGGTATCTAGCTGCTGCGTTTCATGGATAATGTGTAGAAGTCGACGGATGTTGTCCGCGGCAAGTCGGTCTTTCATGAAGCCAGTCTGATCCATGTGTATTAATTTCCCCATGTATTTTTCTAAGCGTAATGCTAGCATCTTGGAGTATAACTTCATATCCGAGTCAATTAAAGAAACAGGCCGGTAATTGGCACAATCAGTGTTGTCCTTGCCTTTTTTGGGGATTAGAGAGATCAGAGCATTGTTAGTGTTTGGGTGAAAATAGCCCTTTTCCACAGCAGATTTGATTGATTCTAGTAAGATTGGACCTAACAAATCCCAAAAATGTAGCATGAACTCTGGTGGAATGCCATCTGGGCCAGGCGATTTCCCTTTCCTAGTTAATTTTAATGCCACCTCTAGTTCCTTTAAGGATATAGGACGGCCCAGCTCTGCTGCTTCGTGCTCCTCAAGAGTTGGCAAATTTAAAGTGTTCAAAAAGCTATTACATTTCTCTGGTTCAAAACTGAGAGACGACTTGTATAGATCATTATAGAAAGAGTGGAATGTTGCGTTTATTTCTGTCGGATTGGATGTCAGCCCTTTAGTGGGTGAACAAATTGTATCTATTGATGCTCGGGACTCGCTTTGTTTTAGTTTCAGGGCTAGTAGTTTACTAGGTTTGCTTCCATTAAAATAATAGTTCTGTCTGACTCTATGCATGATGAACTCCGCCCGCCTCCGCAACAGGTCGTTAAGCTCTACTTTAATTACATTTAAATCTTTGCTTACTGATTCAGAGTATTTGGTTTTTAGCCGCTTTTCAAGAGAGTGACACTTCCCTTCTAGCTCACAGATCCTTTTATTTCTTTCTTTTTTAAGGTGGGATGCATAGGAGGATGTAAAATCTCTAATAAACCCTTTAGTGGCCATCCATGTAAATGTGGGATCTTTCACTGAGTTGTTATTATTTTCTATAAATTCTATGGCCTTTCCCCTAAATTGTGTATTAAACTCTTGATCTTGCAACAATGTTGTATTAAAACGCCACCTAGGTGTCTTCTTAAACCTATGGCTTAGATCTACTGTCATTATCAATGGATTATGGTCGGATAAAGTTGCGGGTAAAATTTGGATGGGGTCTGTGCATTCTCTCAAATTACGAGAAGCCAGAAGGTAATCAATCCTCGAGTAGGATTTATGGCAAGCTGAAAAACATGTGTAGTCCTTAATGGCCGGGTTCTGAATCCGCCACACGTCGAGCACATTTAGGTTTTCTATCATAGTGTTTAGAGCCACTGATGCTAACTTTTGAGCATGAGAGGCTGGCAAAGTAGATTTATCTAGGTTTAAGTCACACATTGCATTCATATCCCCACCTATAATCAACTCGTATTCTGATAACGATAGCAATTCCTTGGTTAACTCAGGAAAGAAGTTGCAATCGAAGATTGCTGGTGCATAAATTGACACAAATGCTATTTTCTTACCATAAATGGATGTGCAGAAGTAAGCAATGCGACCAGATGTTCCCTTACTTATCTTTTCAACAGTGAAGTTCAAGTTCCTTCTTATTAGAATAATAGTCCCCCTAGAGTTAGAGCTACCGCTATCCGAAGCAATCACTTTGTATCGTCTGTTCTGGAAGTGGGGAACATCTTCTGCTCTTAAGTGAGTTTCTTGAATAAGTGCAATATCAACCTGTTTACGACCTAGAAAATCTAGGCATTTTGTTCTTTTAACTTTAGCGTTTAGGCCCCTTACATTATAGCTCAAAATTGATAGTTTAACCATTATCAAACACAGTCCTGATAGCTTTAAATGTAAATATAGAAGGTGTTTCTCTGACATGAAAGGCACCACCGAGATAATGTCCCTCCCCCCCTCCCCTGCCGCCTCCCC
Source organism: Hyperoplus immaculatus (assembly GCA_949357725.1). Taxonomy (NCBI): domain Eukaryota; kingdom Metazoa; phylum Chordata; class Actinopteri; order Uranoscopiformes; family Ammodytidae; genus Hyperoplus; species Hyperoplus immaculatus. The sequence goes on from OX442371.1 coordinate 2,825,343, forward strand.
TCCCTCTGAACGGTGTTTCTGCGACGGATGACATCCACATAACGCAGTTCTGCAAGTTCTCTTAAGCTCATACCCATCCCTCTTATATAGCAAAAAATAAAATATTTCCATAGTCAGGTTCTCCAAAAATAACCAAAAATATGCACATGAAAAAGGGGGTTCATAACATTACCCTCCATTAGGAAAACAGAGTAAATATCATATAGCTTAAACCTATAACATTGGTTGTGTGTGTTACCAGTAAACTCTGAAATTATAAACAATCACACATACATTGCAACCCTTTAAACAAACAGTGCGAATCCTGTTTTCACATTAACTTTCAAGTAGAATACAGTTTTTTATAGCCGCTCTGGCACTGTTATTTCCTCTACATAGCAAAGTCATCACAGCATTACCTTAGTGTGAATTCCTCCAGCCTCTCATATAACCAAACCAAAAACTTCGGCCTCTAGTAGTTGGAAAAAACATTTATTTTCAGCGTCGGGCCGACGCATCATTCTGATCCATATCATCCTCCTCCCGGTGCTGAGACGTGGTCTCTGCGGCCGTAGGAAACAGCTGGCGTCGGCTGGTCGCTCCGGTCCTCTCGCCCGTCTCCTTTCTTAGGAACTGCTCGGCCTCTTGTGCTGAAGAAAATGCGCGTTGCTCGCCATTGAACGTCATCCTTAGGGTGGCCGGGTAGATCAGGAAACCTGGGATACCTCTGTCATGGAGCTCCTTCATCACCCCGGCATATGCTTTACGTCGCTCGTTGGTGAACGCGCTGTAGTCCGCGTAGAATCGTATTGTCTTCCCCGCGTCTTGGATGGGCGCCTTTTTCCTTGCTTCACGAGCTCCTTGTAATATGGAATTGCGGTCTTGGTATCTGAGCACCTTGAAGATCATGGTGGTCTGGCCGTCGTTCTTTGCGTTGTAAATCCTGTGAGCCCGCTCTATCTGTATTTTTGAGGTGCCAATTGATGGAATCCACTTTGGCAGCATATCATGTAAGAAGGCAACGGCATCATTTCCTTCTCTCTTGGCCGCAATCCCCGTTATCCTCACGTTGTTTCTCCGATCTTGATCCTCCAGTGCAGCTATTTTAAAGCGCATTTTCTCCAAGTCAGAGCTGTTGTTCGTCACCTCCCGTTTCAGGGCTCTGGTGTCAGCCTGCACACGTTCAACTTTACCAACAAGTCCCTTGACTGCTTCCGTATGTGCCTCCATATTTTGACGTAGCTTATCCACGGAGCTTTTCATCTCTTCCATAGCGCAGTGTACTGCCCGCTTTACAATTGCCTCGAGACCATCTTGTTGTTTAGCTAACGCTAGCTCGATGGCTTCGCTAACGGCGTTAGCTTCTGCGGACATGTTCTCCGTTTGTTTACGCTTCAGCGGTGGATTTTTCGGCGGCGTGCCACTTTGCATTTTGTTCCACGACATGTCTGCTAATTTCACTGACTCGCAAAGTGCTAGTGCTGGGTATAAAACCTGACTTATTCGATAAAATGAGGGATAGTTCGTGAGAGCCTTAGAGTCCTCCGACCATTGCGCTTGCAGGTCACTTCCGGTTCACATCTGTGCAAAATTTGAAGAAAAAACGTGGAAGGGTTCATGAGATAATGCAGTCTCAAAAGGCAATGTCACAGTGACCTTGAAATTTGACCTCTAAATTCTTTTCATGTCATCTCTGAGTCATAATTAACATCTGTGAAAATTTTGAAGAAAATCCGGTGAAGTCTAAAATGTTGTGTTGGAATGGGGATTCGAACTCCCGACCCTGTTTTCAGCTCAATCAGGATACTTCCATGTAATGTCCTGAAGGACCTGAACATGTAGAATGTTGAATGAAGTTTATCGGATGCAAAATGACTGAGTTAACACATTTTGAATTTTTCCCATCCGCTTTGAATGCGGCTGTGGAGTAATTTTGGGAAAATAAAATTTAAAATCCACATACGTTTTCATATTTTTTCTTATTTTTGGGAACCTATAGCACATTCCAGAGGAGGTCGTTTCAAACTCCTGAAAAAGTTGAACAATTTAAAAGTTATTTGAGGAAAAGCATTCTCAAACTCTCGACTTATAAAAATTTCACTTGAACTTGGTCTATGTATTCTCTATGGAGCCTAAGGGATTGGAGTTTGACCTACATTAGCCTATGATGTCATCGTTGAGTCAAAGACAGGTGCAGGTGTCACCATGGTGACTGAGAGCTAATCAGCCTTAAGTGATCACAGCTGGTGAACATGCAGTTACTGATGTCTCCCCCTCCAGAGCTCAGTGAAACGCACCATCCGAACTAATGTCTCTTGCTCGCGAACCGTTTGTCTGACAGACAAAATGAAGATACCGTGAGAACCAGAAGATTCCGATTTAAGATTCAGTGCGAAGTTTGGGCCTGTATTGTAAAAAATGTGGTTTGGCCAGCAAGTTGCAAATGGAGTTCATTTGACATCCGATCATGGAATGTAGCTCCATCCACTCACTGTATAAATTTGATTTTGCATCGCTTCAAACAAGGCTGGCTCATGTGAAAACTATACATTTGTTGAACATTTGGAATGATAACAATTGAAGAAAGAAGTCGGCTGAATATTTATCTGTTTGAATTAAGTTTCTCTCTTCGCGTTTGGACCCTTTCCCTATTAATTAACTGAGAGATTTTTTGTTTAAAACCTTTAAAATCTCTGAAGTTATAAATTTTATGAAAAAATAGTGAATTATGAAAGTGTGCTCCTGTGCAAGACAAACAGGAAAAACATTGAATGGAGTTTCTACGATGAAGTATGAATGAGTAGGAACAATCATAATTTTGCATGAAATATTAAAATTCATAAAAGTTGAATTATCTTAGAATTTTGCGGAGGTTCCAAAAAATTCTGAATCATACAAATGAATGTACTGAAATAGCTGAACATTTAGAAGGTACAGGGAAGTTTGTGGGAATAAGTATGAATGAGTAGAAGGGATTTGAATATTTTTCATAAAACGTTGAAAGAATATGAAATTATGATTTTTTTTTTAAATGGTCCCAACATGTCCTTGAAGAGCTGAATATTCAAATTTTTGAATGACGGTTGAAGTATGTTGAAGTTCTTTATAGTGGCGGAATAAAAATAATAATTTGAAAACTGTAGGATATCAATAGTGTGAATGCTTGCAACATGCACACCAATAATATATATATATATATAATTTTTCTGGCAAAGAGCAGTTATACAGCTGGCGTAAGAAAACAAAAGTTGAAGAGTAAACATGTAAAGTCACAGATACTTACTTGGCTTCGGGGATTCAGTTGTTTGACAACTACCTGAAAGATGGAACACAGAAATAACAATATGTGAGATAAATTCCTTACAGGGCGAAACAGACAATGGCCTGCATTTGCGTAGAGAACACACTGGACTAACAAGAGTGACAGAGGATGGGAATGTTTGATTTTGTTTGGAGAGAAAAACCTGAGGAGCCACATTTTAGATTTAATCCTCATCTCATTCCTGATGGGTTACAGGTGTCACATAAAGACTTTGAAATAAAGGTACATTAATTAACTGTTATGTAAGGCTTAGATAATGCTATTAACGGTTCATTAATGTGTAGTTCATGCTTATCAACTAACTGTAAAAGCTTAGTTAACGGTTTAGCATTTGCTATGCTTAGTTTACTATGCTTAGTTAAGCATTAATTAAGCATAACAGTTCGTTAATGCTCAATTAATGCTCATTTTACATTCTTTAAGCAGGTATAAATGGTTCGTTAACAGCTAATTAATGTTGTGTTATTATAGAATTTGTTGCAGGTTCACTAAATCGCTGTAAGCCCAGGAAGCAGCAACAGTGTCCTCGCAAAATATCGCACGGGGGAACTTGCATTGATTGAACATTTGTGAAGAGTTTGGCAGTGAAATGGCTACTCTAATTCACCCCCCAAAACGCCACACAAAACCATTAAATATATGTCGCCTACTGTATGTGATGTTAGTTATGGTTGTGTGAACGTTTACAAACACTTCTAAACGTAACACAATTAACCATTTAAAAAATAAAGTGCAGACCGACACCGTTAGTGACGCAAGAAGACTCAAAAAAACTAAACAACTGTAGCAGTGCGGAAATCCACTGAATTACAAGCCCTCTGACCCTCTAAATACTTTGATTGATTAGCTTTTTGCGTGCACTTGATTACATTGTAAAATCAGTAATTTTGCTGTTTTAATTAAATGAAATATTTGCAGGCAAAATCAAAGATCAGCTGACAATTTTCTATTTTGCCCCTTTCATTCTCAGCAGCTTGTGCCTTTCATGCCCGCAAACCGTTACAAAATGTTTTAGTAATTTTTTATTTATTTATTGGTTTATTTCAGGGACAGAGTGAGCCAGAGTTAGCCCTAGACGTCCAATACTTTTAAGATCTATCGCAGGGTGAGTGGTTGATGCACTCATATGGAAATGGAGACAGGCAACATGTCACATGAAGAAAATATAACTCAAAACATCCCTTTTATAAGAGCTATTTTCGGCCTTTCTTTTAATTATTATTTGAACAGTTCTCAGCCCAAGCTCCCTTCCATTAACTTAAGGCAAGCTTTTTCAAGCACCGGTCAATTTCAAGATTATTGGCCATTTTGCATTTTACGTGTCTTTTTTCATACAAGAATTAATAAAAAGAAAATTAAGGGTTTTTCGAAATGCAAATTTACTATTTCAATTAGATAGATATTGCCTAAAAAGTGAGATCTGACTTTATTCTCAGAATTCTGACTTAAATTCAGAATTCTAAGAATAAAGTCAGAGTCTCAATTTTTTTAATGTGTGGCAAAATGTTATAATGTTTAAAAAGAATTCACCCTGCAGTGTCTTGCTTTGAGTGAAGCAGCAACATTGCAGCCTCCTTCCACCCTTGATTTCAGCCAACACTCAACATTTGTAAAATCTGTCTGTCTTACCTCTGGTTGAGAGAAGGATCAACGCGGTGACACCACACAGTACCTGGTGGAAAGCCATTTTGCCTATGTCTCATTCACTCAGTCCTCAACCTTTTTATACCTACCCTCCACCCACAACATTACTCCTGGCACCTCCTGATTGGCAGTCTTCCAGGAGATGATTACTAATCACAAACACCCAGGGCCGCCCATAAGGGGTAGAAAGTGGGAAGGCTTTCTAGGGCCCAGCCACTTGGGGGGCCAATGGTCTTTGGCAGCCAAGAACCTAACTAAGCTAAACTTTATTTTTAGATTTTTAGATATTTATGTCAATATCTATTCAAAGTTGGATGTTTACACAGAGCCGCGGCTCCGCTTACGGCCATTTATAAAGCAGTAGAAAAGCAGAAATGTTCAAAATGTTTCAGATTGAGCACACAACGGAGTGTAACTGTTTCAAACATAATCCATCCTATAAACCCTTTGGTGCCAAATGGTGACAATATTGGGTTTTCATATCAAACAGTTTTGTCTGGATTATATTTCCTGAGTCGTTCCACATGTACCTGCTACTTGTGTCTGGGTGTGGCTGTGAAAAGTATTTGGACCCCATGAAAAAACAGGTTGGGTACCTTTTGTAGTTCTTCTACATTCTTATAAACAGGACAGGCTAGTTACTCTGTCATTTTCCTGGGTCTACAAACAGGTTTAAATTATCTCTCCCTCATACATTTTTGTGAAAAAGAATTTCCCTTTGGGGACAATAACTTCTAAAGGCTTTGACATAAGTCTTCAGGTTGACACGACCAGCCAAGTCTGACCAGTTTTCCACAAACCTTGCCAATTGACCAACCAGCCGGGTCCTACCACAATGAAGCTGACGAGCAGCATCATCCTGTTTTAATTTTTGCCTTAACCACCAAGGTCCTGCTTTCTGTATTGTTTCTAAAAATAAAAAATAAAAATAGACCTAAAAAAGTTCTTAATGCAAAGAAAGACACAAGGCACAAAGAAGTTGGAAATAATTGAAGGAACAGATTTGAGTTCAAAGATTAAGAACTTTTTTTGATTTCAGTGCTTTTGCAGTGATGAGAGCAGAATGAACAAAGCCTAAATGTTGCAACCAAACACAGGCCAACTTTATAGTTTTGAGGGTAGATTGGTTTGGTTATTCATGTAGAGAACCGCCTTTTTTTCATTTGTTTGTGAAGAATTTGTAGTTGATGTTGTTTTTTAAGTGTTATTTATTTCAATAATACCACCAAAAGATTTCAAATGATTTGATGTCGTGCAGAAATACAAAAAAGTGCAATATTTGGTGCAGTCAATTAGTGTTATGTATTTTACCATAAACTAGTAGCATAGAAAACGTGCAAATTATGAAAAAACTGTTTGCTTTATTGAATACTAAAGAAGAACAATGTCTCTGTGTGAACTGATTATTTTCTAGAGATCTGTTGATCTGTTAAACAATTGTGTGAGTGTAAGGGAATCAAAATACATTGGTAGGTAGGCTGGGCTAAGTCAGAAATGTGCAACTATTTTAAAATGATAATGAGCCCTTGCTCTCCCAACTGTCCCTGCAAGTCCCTGGTTGATAAGATAGTTAGTCTATCTAAAAATACATGTATGTGTTTATTGAGGGATGAGCGCACTCACACTCATTGTTGATAGGAGTAATGGGTAAGGGGGGCCAATTGACTGGAGGTTTTCAGGGGCCCAGCCATTTGTGTGGGCAGGCCTGCAAACACCCATGCTTGCTGATCTCCTCAGCTATATAAGCTGTAGGGCTCAGCCACTTTGCCCCCTTGATGTATGCTTTGCTTTGGTTTAGTTTTGCGTTTGCTTAGTTAGTTTTGCTTTGCACATACATTACACTCTTCACTCACACAGACACAGCACCCATTACTGATTACTGACATTCACGAAAGGTAAGTTTACCTTTTAAAAAGGTAAGTTTACCTTTTAAAAAGGGTAGTTTACCTTTTAAAAAGGGTAGTTTACCTTTGCAGGGAAATGAATTCAAAAATAGTCTTGAATTAGAATGGGGAAAACACACACACACACACACACACACACGACTGGTATTAAATACAAACACATAAATAACCTCTCTTATGCAACGCTCGGTTCAACATGCACAGATGTACACACAGGCTACCGAGGAGCAGGCCTGCCCACACAATTGTCTGGGCCCCTGAAAACCTCCAGACAATGGGCCCCCCTTACCCATGCTTTACTCCTATCAATGTGTGTGAGTGCGCTCATCCCTCAATAAACACATACATGTATTTTTAAAGAGAATAACTATCTTAACAGGCTTTTAATGTGAAGGCGCACAGGAAATGTTCTGTTTGCACACGCGCTAACTTAACTGCATTAATGTTAAGAGCTGTCTCCTTCCGGTTATTGCCGTTGGTGAAGTTTTTAGACGCTAGAATCGCCGCACAAGCACAGATTCCGAGGACACGTCTTTCACCAGCCCAAGTGTAGGGTGGACTCAATAACTGACTTGCCTAAGACTACATTTACCCGCCTTTGGAGAGTGTTAATGTAGAGCCCTCAAAGCAGTGTTGTGCAGTGCACCTCTGTGTCTCAACAGCATCTGATCATTAGCAAGCTGTCGCACTAGCCTGGTCCAACCAGACCATCGTACTTCATTTAATTTGTACAGAAAATTTTAATTTGAGCGGAAGTAGGTAGGCGGGCGGAGCCAGGCTACTGTCGCACTAGTGAGAGTGGACTTGTATTCATCATCGCACGTGATCAATTTCAGTAGCAAATGCGATCAAAACTGTCGCAATGTACAGCCCTGCTTTGAACTCAAATCTGTTCCTTCAATTATTTCCAACTTCTTTTTGCCTTGTGTCTTTCTTTGCATTAAGAACTTTTTTAGGTCTATTTTTATTTTTTATTTTTAGAAACAATACAGAAAGCAGGACCTTGGTGGTTACGGCAATAATTAAAACAGGATGATGCTGCTCGTCAGCTTCATTGTAGTATGACCCGTCTGGTTGGTCGATTGGCCAGGTTTGTGAAAAATTGGTCAGACCTTGCTGGTCGTGTCAACCTGAAGACTTATGTCAAAGCCTTTAGAAGTTATAGTCCCCAAAGGGAAATTCTTTTTCACAAAAATGTATGAGGGAGAGACAGGGCTGTACAGTGCGACAGTTTTGATCGCATTTGCTACTGAAATTGATCACGTGCGATGATAAATACAAGTCCATTCGCACTAATGCTAGTTGATATTGAGGAGAGGCTGTCTTTAAAACACAGAGGAGAGATGCACAACACTGCTTAGAGGGCTCTACATTAACTCTCCAAATGGGGGTAAATGTAGTCTTAGGCAAGTAAGTTATTGAGTCCACCCTTCACTTTGGCTGGTGAAAGATATGTGTCCTCGGGATCTGTGCTCGTGCAGCGATTCTAGGTATAAAAACTTCACCAACGGTAATAACCGGAAGGAGATTACCGCAGTTTAGTTAGCGCGTGTGCAAACAGAACATTTCCTGTACGCCTTCACGTCAAAAGCCTGTTACTAGCCAAACGTGAGTTGACTTTTATTTTGAAGCCGGTAAGAACAGGATGTTAGCGCTTCACAGCCCTGCAGTGCTCTAGCTAGAAAGGCAACTCATTCAGCTGCAGAGAAAAGTCAACAGTAGTCTAAAAACAAAGTTTGAAATAAGCCACTGAAGAACAACTCCCAACACATTCACAACAACCTATTTAATTTATCCTAAATTGTACCAATAAGTATACTTATTTATTTAATAGGCTATGTTCAATGTTTTAAAGTTAGGTTTTAATTAACAGAAGGACATTTTCTAAAAATGTTTATTATTATTAATATAATAATTATATGTATATACAAAACATATATAGCTATAGATATTATTTTTATATTTTTATGGGGAAAAATAATTCTGAATCAGCAAAAAATTGCAATTGGCAGGTTAGATTCTTTTGTCTAAATTGCAATCAGTGCACCCCTATTCATTCTTCTATAATTATTACTGCACACACTAGGATATAATATTAATTGAGAATCTCAAATGAGACCAAGATGACAGGCTCAAAGGTAATTACAGTGAAATGCAAGGGTTAAGGTTATGCAAGTTTTCGATCATACTTTGTGTGCTACCAAATTTGTTTTTGTGCTACTGAATTTTTTTGCTTGCTAGCACCAGTGCTTCCACCTAAAAAAATAAGCGTACAGCCCTGGGGAGAGATAATTTAAACTTGTTTGTAGACCCAGGAAAATGACAGAGTAACTAGCCTGTCCTGTTTATAAGAATGTAGAAGAACTACAAAAGGTACCCAACCTGTTTTTTCATGGGGTCCAAATACTTTTCACAGCCACACCCAGACACGAGTAGCAGGTACATGTGGAACGACTCAGGAAATATAATCCAGACAAAACTGTTTGATATCAAAACCCAATCTCGTCAACATTTGGCACACAAAGGGTTTATAGGATGGATTATGTTTGAAACAGTTACACTCTGCTGTGCTCAATCTGAAACATTTTGAACATTTCTGCTTTTCTACTGCTTTTTAAATGGCCCTAAGCGGAGCCGCGGCTCTGTGTAAACACCCAACTTTGAATAGATATTGACATAAATATCTAAAAATCAACAAAAACACAAACTATTTTCAGTAAAAAAGAGCTGTTGAGGAGAAAGGAATACCGTTTGCATTCATAAATATTCCTGCATGTGTTTTCAGACTGAAGATGCAGTGCACGCCTGAATTGTTTTTTTGTAAATACCGTCGTATGTCAAATCTTTTCAAATCATAATTTTTCAATCCACTGTGTCTGTCTGTCTGTCTGTCTGTCTGTCTGTCTGTGTTTTGTCTGCATCTGACTTGTTTTTGTAAACACCGTCGTATTTAAGAAAAAAACAGAAAGTGCCAGAGACGCAAATAAACACGGCATAAACAACATAGAAAAAATGTCTTAGAGTGGGTAACATTAAGGCTAAGTCCTTGTTGAATTTGTCCCTCTCTCCCTCCCTCTCTGTCTCTCTCTCCCTCTCTCTCTCTATCTCTCTCCCTCTCTATCTCTCTCTCTCCCTCCCTCTCTATCACTCTCCCTGTCTCTCTCTCTCTCTCTCTCTCTCTCACTCCCTCTCTCTCTCCCCCTGTCCTGAACTATTAAATTAAGGTGAAAACAACAAAAACAATTATAAATCTAAAAATATTTTTCTTACATGCTGATAAAGTTTAGCACCGGCTTGTTATGACGCCTACCCCGTTTTCATTACATAACAGACCTGGCTTCTGAAGTTGGTCAAAGTCGTTATGATATTATCTTAACCATAGACTGTGCCAACAATGCTATTTCTTTAATCATAGCCTACGTCCCACAAAGCTAAAAAAAAAAAAAAAAAATTTACGCCATTACATTCACACTTAGGATGTACAAAGGACGTGAGAGAGTTGAACACACAAACTCTGTCATGTATCACTGTCTCCCCTGTGAGGGTAATTTGTTTCGCAACAGAAAAACTAAAGATAGTATTCTATATTATTAATTAGCCTTGAAAAGAATAAGAGTGTGTGTGTGTGTGTGAGTAGGTGTGTGTTTGAGTAGGTGTGTGTGTGTGTGTGTGTGTGTGTGTGTGTGTGTGTGTGTGTGTGTGTGTGTGTGTCCCACAGACAGTTTAAGACCAATAGAGAGCATTTTTCAAATCTGTCCAAAGGCATGAAACTGATATCTGATCTTTTCTTTTGTGTTACCCTTATTTTACAGTTTGAACTCAGGACTCTGGCTTCCTTTTAATGGGGACACAAAGTGATTCAAGTACACACACACACACACACACACACACACACACACACACACACACACACACACACACACACACACGTTTCCTTGTCTTATATCATTATTAATACTAAATGTAACCCTTTACCTATAACCACTAGACACCGCTTTTGTCACCAATTGCACTTAGATCTTAAATCTGGTGTCCTCGAAAGGGACCTAAGTCAGAAAGAAAGTCACTCTCACACACACACACATACACACACACACACACATGCATGCATGTGTTGTTACATGTCTTGGAGGCATACTGTGTGCCTACATGAGTCATCCCTGCTTGACATGACAACAAACAAATAAAATTGGAAAACAACTGTGCAGCCCTGTGGTGTAGTACACACACACACACACACACACACACACACACACACACACACACACACACACACACACACACACACACACACACACACACACACAATGTATTTGTCAGACACACACACACACACACACACACACACACACACACACACAGACACACACACACACACACACACACACACACACACACACACACACACACACACACACACACACACACACACACACACACACAGGCCTGCCCACACAAATGGCTGGGCCCCTGAAAACCTCCAGTCAATGGGCCCCCCTTACCCATTACTCCTATCAACAATGAGTGTGAGTGCGCTCATCCCTCAATAAACACATACATGTATTTGTAGAGAGACTAACTATCTTATCAACCAGGGATTTGCAGGGACAGTTGGGAGAGCAAGGGCTCATTATTATTTTAAAATAGTAGCACATTTCTGACTTAGGCCAGCATACCTACCAATTTATTTTGATTCCCTTACACTCACACAATTGTTCAACAGATCAACAGATCTCTAGAAAATAATCAGTTCACACAGAGACATTGTTCTTCTTTAGTATTCACTAAAGCAAACAGTTTTTTCACAATTTGCAAGTTTTCTATGCTACTAGTTTCTGGTGAGATACATTTACACTAATTGACTGCACCAAATATTGCACTTTTTTGTACTTCTGCACATGACATTAAATCATTTGAAATATGTTGGTGGTATTGTTGAAATAAATAACACTTAAAAAACAACATCAACTACAAATTCTTCACAAACAAATGAAAAAAAGGCGGTTCTCTACATGAATAACCAAACCAATCTACCCTCAAAACTATAAAGTTGGCCTATGTTTGGTTGCAACATTTATGCTTCGTTCATTCTGCTCTCATCACTGCAAAAGCACTGAAATCAAAAAAAGTTTTTAATCTTTGAACTCAAATCTGTTCCTTCAATTATTTCCAACTTCTTTGTGCCTTGTGTCTTTCTTTGCATTAAGAACTTTTTTAGGTCTATTTTTATTTTTTATTTTTAGAAACAATACAGAAAGCAGGACCTGGGTGGTTAAGGCAAAAATTAAAACAGGATGATGCTGCTCGTCAGCTTCATTGTGGTAGGACCCGGCTGGTTGGTCGATTGGCCAGGTTTGTGAAAAACTGGTCAGTGGTCGTGTCAACCTGAAGACTTATGTTAAAGCCTTTAGAAGGTTTAGTCCCCAAAGGGAAATTCTTTTTCACAAAAATGTATGAGGGAGAGAGAATTTAAACCTGTTTGTAGACCCAGGAAAATGACAGAGTAACTAGCCTGTCCTGTTTATAAGAATGTAGAAGAACTACAAAAGGTACCCAACCTGTTTTTTCATGGGGTCCAAATACTTTTCACAGCCACACCCAGACACAAGTAGCAGGTACATGTGGAACGACTCAGGAAATTTAATCCAGACAAAACTGTTTGATATCAAAACCCAATCTTGTCACCATTTGGCACCAAAGGGTTTATAGGATGGATTATGTTTGAAACAGTTACACTCCGCTGTGCTCAATCTGAAACATTTTGAACATTTCTGCTTTTCTGCTGCTTTTTAAATGGCCCTAAGCGGAGCCGCGGCTCTGTGTAAACACCCAACTTTGAATAGATATTGACATAAATATCTAAAAATCTAAAAATAAAGTTTAGCTTAGTTAGGTTCTTGGCTGCCAAAGACCATTGGCCCCCCAAGTGGCTGGGCCCTAGAAAGCTTTCCCACTTTCTACCCCTTATGGGCGGCCCTGCTGAGGAGTACACAGATCTAATATCTGACTTTATTAACAATCGACCAAATGCATCAAGTAATAATAATACTTTATAATATCAAATACACACGCAAGTAGGGCGTCCCCCCCATGGGCCTCGGCCAGCAGCGGACCCGGGTTCGATTAGCTTAGTTAGGTTCTTGGCTGCCAAAGACCATTGGCCCCCCAAGTGGCTGGGCCCTAGAAAGCCTTCCCACTTTCTACCCCTTATGGGCGGCCCTGCCCACAGCTAAGGAGTGTGTCTGTGTGTGTCCTTGGTCAGTTGCTTCTTTGCCTAGAGTGAGAGATTTCACCTATGTTTTTCCGCCCTTAACATTCTCAAGAAAGTTTAGAGTTGTTGATAAAGTCAAATCAAATCAGTTTTATTTGTATAGCCCAAAATCACAAATACGTTTGTCTCAGTGGGCTTTACATTTCATACAATATGATATATGATACAATATGACACCCTGCCCTTACACCCTTAGCTCGGCTGAGAAAAAACTCCCAGTAAAAACCCTTTACCGGGAATAAAAAATTGAAGAAAACCTGGATGTACAGCAGAAGCTATAAAATACATAGGCGACCACTTAAAGAGGACCTATTATACTACTTTTCTGGTCTTAATTTCTTGTTTTACACTGCTACAGAGCAACCTGACACGAATCACATCACAAAAAACTATGTAGATTTTCGGGAAGCTCTTTCTCTTATTTTGGCGATCCAGCACGTCCTGTCAACACTTCAGTGTGTGTGCTTCGGCAATCTCCGCTCCCTCCGCCTGTGCATCGGCCATCTCCGCTACCCCCCCCCCCCCTCCTGCAAACCCCACTCCGTTGTGATTGGTTACCTTCCTTCCGGAACACTTTCAGTGGCGGGAAGCGCGAGCATGGACCTATAAGGGCGCGAGGCAGACGCGAGGCAGACGCGAACAGGGAAGTGACAGCATTACCATACATGGAAACATCCGCGTGGTGAAGTCACAAAGTTTTATGCGACGTCACGAATTATGAAAGGGTAGACCGCTTTGAACACGTGACTTCTCGACTGGCTAGAATAGTGTTTAGTGCTCGGCACAGACACCCCAGACGGTCAGCAGGGAATACGTCGAAAT
>OX442371.1:2841784-2846784 GCA_949357725.1 Hyperoplus immaculatus
ATCCTAGAGAAGGGATCGCTTATTTGATTAAAAATATCGCCTATGTAGCTTATGCTTTGGCGACTGGTTGGATATCAGCATACACACATGACCGAGTCCTTTGTCTGTGTCAGGGTGTCGGGTAAAAACTCAGGCAGCGATAAACGCTTATCAAAAGATTGGAAAATAAAAAGAAGGGAAAATCCCACAAGGGCTCCGGAAACTGGGAGCAGAAAACCTGGAAATATGTGAACTAAAATTAAAAAGTTTTTACCTTTTTTGAAGATAAAAGATAGTTGAGAGCTTACACAATCCCTGCGTTCCAATCCCCACACTTCCCTACTATTTAGTATGCCAGAAAAAGATTTAGGATGTCCCAATACATGCACGCTAATTGTAGTATGCTGAAAATATATAAATGCCCCCACTAACTCCAATTGCATTTTGGAGTATTCATCTTTATTCTTGACATTTCTCGACATAATGAAAAAAAAAAAAAAAACTTTCTTATCTGATTTTTTTTTCTTCTCTCCTGTGGCCTTAACCCATTGATGACGGCTGCTGCGCGATGCCACATTGGCTCTCCTGCCTGATGCTGCATCGCGCAGCATTATTACTTTATCTAATTTTCATGGCATTCCCAGCATAGAATGCACTGTCATTGGTTCAAATACACATGAGGTGGGTTTTGTTGATTTTTTTAAGACCACGTGACCACCCAAAAGTTGTGTGGTTTGCCGAAAATCACGTCAATCAAAAAAATAAAAAAATAAAACAAAATAATAAAAAAAATACGCCGGCTATGTCGGCGACGGAACAGTTAGTGGCGTTTGGTGCGCAGAATCAAGGTCTACTATAGACTACTGACGAAAATCACACAACACATTGCATCTATTTATTAACAATATTTAATAATTTTCTAATTCATCTAATTTTGACGATTTTTAGAAATATTTGTTGGTTTGTAAGCGCTAAGGGAGCATGTTTAAATAAAACCTGTGAACCTTAACTTTTAAATGTATTTTATTTAATGTTTCTATGTGCTACACAGGCTTAGATATTAAGGTTTTGGTAGACTTGACAATTCGTACTATTTTTTCAGAAAACCCTCAGGCATTAAGGACATGCATCCTAGATTGCCATAGTCATCAATGGGTTAAAGCTCTTCTGTACTTTAGTATGTAGTGTAGGAAAAAGAAAGAGTATGTGAATTGGAACGCAGGGAATTAATTCAAATGGCTGTTGTGATAGACAGGTGATTGCTGGTTTAAAAAAATGAGAGTCAGTTGTCGAAGCATCACTCACAAGTCATGGGGGCGTGCATGTATACACACCGCCGCACATTCCAGTGGAGACAGAAGTAATACGTGGGTAGGATTACTTTTGTGTGACTGTATAATTGAATTTTTAATGAAAATGTTGCATGGTAAAACTTTAACCTTTTATTTTGAAAAAAACGGTGACTGAATCTTGGCCTTTCATTTTCTAAGAAGTGAGGGAGGAAGACCTTGAGTCCACAGCGTAAATATTTAAACGTGTGTGTGTGTGTGTGTGTGTGTGTGTGTCTGTATGAGTGCGTGTGCCTCTGTGTGTGTGTGTGTGTGTGTGTGTGTGTGTGTGTGCGCGTATGTGTGTAAGTCTGTCTGTATGTCTATCTGTGTGTGTCTGTATGTGTTTGTGTATGTGTGCGTGTGCCTCTCTGTTTGTGTGTGTGTGTGTGTGTGTGTGTCTGTATGTGTGTCTATGTTTGTGTGTGTGTGCCTCTGTATGTGTGTCTATGTTTGTGTGTGTGTGTGTGCCTCTCTCTCCGTGTGTGTGTGTGTTTTCTCCTGACATCATTCACACCTGTGTCTCTGGCACTGAGCGCTCCTATGGCGTGATCACGGGCAGATTCATGACAATGACAAAGCAGCCGCGGATGAATAATTGATTTACAATTGTGGCGTCAACAGCCACTTGTATTGGTTCCCCTTCGCCGACTGTTGCGGATCTAATTGGGTTACAGGTTGATGCTGAAGACAAGTGCAAGGGCGTTTCCTTTCTCTCTCCCTCTCTCTCTCTCTCTCTCTCTCTGACTGTCTGTCTGTTGCCCTCTCTCTCTCTTTCCCTCTCTCTCCCTCGCTTTCCCTCTCTCTCTCTCTCTCTCTCCCTCTCTCTCCTTCTCTACTCGTTCGAAAAGGATGGAGAAAGAAAACAGCAAAAAAAAAAACACTTCCCGTATGACATAAAAAAATTCACACGTTTCACCTTGAGCGCTTTGTCACGGCTATAACCCAAGCCATGTTGGAGTATAATTGGCCTCTGCTGTGTGTGTGTGTGTGTGTGTGTGTGTGTGTGTGTGTGTGTGTGTGTGTGTGTGTGTGTGTGTGTGTGTGTGTGTGTGCATGTGAACGCAATGCTAAGTATGTTTTGCGTTTGACTTTGCATAGTCCCTTTTCCCGTAGACTTTCTCATTCCATTTCAATAAATTATCCTCCACCTTATACCCTTGACTCAGACCTATAAATCACTTTCTGTTTGACCAATCAGAAGAGACCTTGGGGAACAGGTGGGCAACCGGGAAGTGAAGGGGATTTAGAACCCACTGACCTGATTAGTTTAAAATGAAACCTGGAGCGGAATAGAGGGATTAAGAAATGGGGTTCTGTAGAGGTGAAATGTCCGTGTGTTCGGGGGTTAAGACTCGGAATTTAAAGCAATCGAAGAGGGGTCACGCACCTTTGGGCGAGGGTACGTGGTGGATTTGAAATTTGTTTTTGCTTAGGTATCTCCGCGTGCAGAGGTACTGATGATAGTTTTTCTTCATGCCTTTTGTCATGGGAATACGCTCACCCAGGAACTACAGCTGGCAAAAACTCTACCGCTTTTTTCCAAAGGGGCGCAAGAATGAACACACACTGAAAGTTCCTCCGGTAGCAAGAATTCACTGGGTCACAGAGCTGTATTGACCTGACTGTGTTGCTTTGACCCTAAAGCCCCTATCTCACTGGGCTGCGACTGTTTGCGACAAGTTGGAGACTGTGTTCGCGAGGGAGTCTCAAAACTGTCTCCAAACGTTCGCGGGGGTCTCAATTTCCTCGCAGAGCCGTGCAGTCCTGTCGCTTGAATTTTGTTTCTTTTTAGAATTGATTTTAAACTTTTATTTTTTGTTTTTAAAGCTCTTAATGGCCTCGCCCCACCATATTTATTTGAGCTTTTAACCATCCGAAATCCTGGTCGAGCCCTGAGGTCCACCGATCAACTGTTGCTGGAAGTGCCCAGGTCAAGATACAAGTGCTGGGGTGACCGAGCTTTCTCTGTTGCTGCCCCCAGGCTCTGGAATAAGCTCCCCACGGATATGCGTCTTATCTCTGACCTGGGCCTCTTTAAATCCAAGCTAAAAACTTATTTGTTCAGGATGGCTTTTAATACACAGTAGTATGATGACATTTTGATCTTATTTGATTTTATCTTATTTGATTTTATCTTGTTGTATTTTATCTTATTTGATTTTGATGTATTTTTAATTTTTGATTTTTAAATTGTTTTTATTTATTCTCTCTTGTAAAGCACTTTGGTACACCGAAAGGACTGTTGTAAAGGGCTGTATAAATAAAGCACATTACATTACATTACATGTTCACAAAAAGTGTGCGACAAATCTAGTCTCAAAATAGTCTCAGAGTGGTCGCATGTGTCTCAAACGCGTTGCAAACCCTTCTCAATTTAGTTTCCGCAAGTCAGAAAGTGCGAGTTGGCGACATATGAAACTAAATTGCGACTGATTTGAGACAAAAATGAGACTGACATTCCGTTCGTGCGACGCTCGCCAGACGTTCGCCAGACATAAATGCGAGCTCCCGGCAAGTGTTGGCCAGGACATTCGCAAACGTGTCGTGAGAAACCAACTCAGTGAGTCTGCAAGTGAAAATTTTTGCTAATTCGCATATTTTCTCGCGATTTTGTGTCTCCAACTTGTCGCACACTGTCGCAGCTCAGTGAGATAGGGGCTTTAAGACACTATGACAAAGACCAGAACCAAGGCATGGGCTAAGAATAGAGGTAGAAAGCCCAATGATGATATTTCAGGATAGACAAAAACTTTTATTATTATTATTATTATTATTATTATTATTATTATTATTATTATTATTATTATTATTATTATTATTATTATTATTATTATTATAAAGCAAGTCAATGATTGACCTTTTGGGAGAGGGCACAGGAGTCATAGGGGAGGGGAAAATGTGAGGTTCTTCTGGAGATAGACAGAGTGACGGATGGATGGATGTATAGCTAGATCGATGAATGGATAGACAGACAGACAGACAGACAGACAGATGGATAGATAGATACAGTAGACAGACAGATAGATAGATAGATAGATAGATAGATAGATAGATAGATAGATAGATATACAGATAGATAGATAGATAGATAGATAGATAGATAGATATATACAGTTGATAGATAGTTAGACAGACAGACAGACAGACAGACAGACAGACAGACAGACAGACAGATATATACAGTAGAAGTTAGACAGACAGACAGACAGACAGACAGACTACCTATTTCAGCCTGCAGTATAATCAAAGATTGCCCCAGCTGCTCAGAAAGTGAATGGAAGGTCAATTTGGGGAGGATTTCTAACAGAGAACAGGAGATTCCCCTAAGGCACACAATCCACTCCACTGCCTCGAACTAAAAACATTTTTTTGGAAAAGGGCAAAATGAACAATGTCACTTCTGCTCAGTGCTTTGACCTACACAGTTTTAAAGTTATTCAATTGGACGTTATCTCTCGCAGTAGTGTGAATTATCCCTGCGTGCCAATCCCCATAGCTTTCTGCTATTTAGTATGGGGGGGGGAGGAGAAGAGTTGAGTACGAGCTTGCTGTTGTTCCTTTTTCCCCACAATGCAATGGAGTCAGGAACTGGATGACAGCTATACTAAATATATTAGTAATACATCATAGAAACAGGTACTTTTTAAGGTTTGATTCATGGCTTTGTATCATCTCATGTTAGTATGAGGC
>OX442371.1:2851784-2876784 GCA_949357725.1 Hyperoplus immaculatus
TCTAGATACACAGGGACCCATATTTATGTTGAAAAACCATGAAAAAAGTGCATGTTTGAATGATTTGTGACCTTAAATACTTACACAAACTAACTTTGAAACCCTGTTTTTGTAAGTTTTTTGGCATCAGAAACAAGCAGCTCCGACATGAAGTGAAGTGTGTCTTTTGGAAGATATGAGTGTGTCTTTTTGTGTGTAACATAACATATCTGTTTGGGCTAAAAAAAAAAAGATTTTTTTAGGAAGCGGTCACATGTTTATTTGTGTGTCCAGATCTCCTGCTGATTTGTAATGTCATGATCTGACAGCTGGCTGACGGTGTTCACAGCGGGACGCCTCCATCTACTCATATCCCCAGGTAGTGCACACACACACCACACACACACACACACACACACACACACACACACACACACACACACACACACACACACACACACACGTTTCATGAGCATATCCATCAAGCTACCAAATAATAATTCTTCTTTGTTGGTTTCACTTCTTTTTGTCTTTTAGCAGCGTCATCGATCCACTCAGTCCTCCACACAAAATGTGTCATCACAAAGCTATATTTTTTTTATAACTAATGGAGTGTGTGTGTGTGTGTGTGTGTGTGTATCTGCGTGTGTGTCTGTGTGTGTGTCTGCGTGTGTGTCTGCGTGTGTGCGTGCATGCGTGCGTGTGTTTGTTTTTAAAATCTGTCCCTCTCAATCCATTACACTAAATGAAAGCAAAAATACCGATAATAATGTCAAATTTTTTCCGCAGCCATCATCAATTCCCATTTTGAACGCTCGCATATAAACAAACGCCATTTTATCCATCATCATGCATTCTAATCTATTCCACCCTTTACTGAGGTCTAGACAGGTAATCAACGAAGCTACGAATCCCGACAGAAGGGACTCGGAATCAATGGAGGACTTTTCTTTACAGTTGTTGTCAATTGAAAAGTAAATACCAAGCCTCACAATAGATAATTAAAGATAGATGATAATAATTAGAATACACTTGTTTCTAGAGAGCCTTTCAAAGTTGGTTAAAAGATCAATATATTGTCTTCAGATACATTTAATATATATATAGCTAGTGTGTGTGTGTGTGTGTGTGTGTGTGCGTGTGCGTGTGCGTGTGCGTGTGCGTGTGCGTGTGCGTGCGTTACATCCATATAATCTAGGGGTAATCGTCCAAAGAGAGCTTGCACTTGAGAATCTAGTCACTTAATTAAGTTTAATGCGATTCACTCATGAAAATCATGAGCAATGTATTAGAGCTGTTTATAATGTTAAATTATCCTGTTGACATTATTTACAGTTAAAAAGTACAACACAGTGATAGAAATAGCCTGCTAAGGGAAACAACTAATATATAACTTAATTTGACTGATTTACATTTACAGAGGCTTTTATTTTGAAGTGGCCTGAGCCCTTTTCTTTGTAACTAGTTCTTCTGATAATATGTTAAAGATTCTCCGAGGAACTTTCAGTTTGTGTTCACTCTTGCGCCCCCTTTGGACAACAGCGGTAGTGCTCTTACTACGCCAGCTGTTGTTCCTGGGTGAGCGTATGACAAAGGCATTAAGAAAAACTATATAAAAATAACATTCTTTGCACTGATGGTCTCGTTTGCTGTTGCATGTCATTTATGATCATCAGAGGAAAAATTAGACTGTTTCAGAAATATTTAAAAGTTCCTCGTAGCACCTTTTTAAATATCCTTATGAAGGCATGGCAGTATACTTCCATACCATCTCTAAGCTGATAGTGTTTGAAAGCTTCCTATCTGTAATACAGTTGGGTTTGTTTGTCAGTATCATACATAGGGATATAGCAAAATCATATCCAAATTCCAACTGGCACAATAATTCAAGCCAAAAAAAATCCCAATATACTGTGTACACCCGCGTTGGAGTGAGAAACATTTCCTTTTTATGACTAGATTGTGTGAGAGTTATATTTTCGTCGCGGTGCAGAGTTCAGGACAAAATAAAATACAAAAATCTGCTCTGTGCAGAATGGTGCCAGTTTTCAGTTTCAAGTTAAGTTATCTTTACATTGAAATCCGTCTTTTCTCATCTCCCTTCTCAAGTTACCACACTCCAGAGGGGGTCAGAGCGCAGGGTCAGCCATAGTACAGCGCCCCTGGAGCAGTTTGGGGGTTAAGTGTCTTGCTCAAGGACACAACGGTAGAGATGGTGGGCACCATAGATGTAATAGCAGCCACCACTAGTTTTACTACTAACACCCTCCTGTCCGGTGCCGGGGATCCAGAGACCTCATGGTTACTGGGAGGAGGAACCAGAGACCTCATGGTTACTGGGAGGAGGAACCAGAGACCTCATGGTTACTGGGAGGAGGAACCAGAGACCTCATGGTTACTGGGAGGAGGAACCAGAGACCTCATGGTTACTGGGAGGAGGAACCAGAGACCTCATGGTTACTGGGGGGAACCAGAGCCCTCATGGTTACTGGGAGGAGGAACCAGAGACCTCATGGTTTCTGGAAGGAACCAGAGACCTCATGGTTACTGGTCGGCCCCCCCACCTCTAAGACATCCTACCACCCAAACTTTTGTCCAGTTTTCAGTAAAGGAGGGAGAGGGGGCATTCATAAGGGCAGCAGAGAATGTTGAATCAAGTGTTGCATCACTTTCCAAAGTAATGTGTTTGTATAACTAATGAGGCAAAATAAATGTGACATTTTAATGTGTTCACCCCATCAAAATAAGACGCTTCCGGAGCTAAGTGTACACACACAAACAGACACGGACATTTGCACACACACACACACACATGGACTCACTCACTCACACACACACACTCACTCACTCACTCACTCACTCACTCACTCACTCACTCACACACACACACACAAAGAGCTTGTCTGTCACGGCTGAATTTGGCATGAATGACATTTCCTTCCCCGTACTTTTTCAGTTTTTACAGTTACCCAGCTTTTGTAAACTAAATATATAAAAAAAAATTAAAATAAAAAATACAGTGACACGAGATTGGAGAACACCCATCAATTTGTCTGCCTGTATTTGTTCTTTGTTTCCACTATCTCTTAAATGCAATTTGTAATGTCTCACCTTGATGTATTGTAAATCACTTTGAATGGCATTGTGTCTGAATTGTGCTATGCAAACACACACTTGCCTCGCTTATAATCTGCACAATCACTGGGCCGAATGCAACTGTCTCATCGGTTATCACAATACACATTACAGTAAGTGAAGTTATTAATTATTCATCGCGTGGCTTTTTTCAGTCCGCATGTTTCCCTACAAATTTACCATGTCCTTATTTCATCCAGAGTTTGTGTGTGTGTGTGGTTGTGTGTGTGTGTGGTTGTGTGTGTGTGTGTGTGTGTGTGTGTGTGTGTGTGTGTGTGTGTTTGTGGTTGTGTGTGTGTGTGT
The DNA here is from genome assembly GCA_949357725.1 of Hyperoplus immaculatus. Classification (NCBI taxonomy): domain Eukaryota; kingdom Metazoa; phylum Chordata; class Actinopteri; order Uranoscopiformes; family Ammodytidae; genus Hyperoplus; species Hyperoplus immaculatus. The sequence continues at coordinate 2,855,202 of OX442371.1, forward strand.
GTGTGTGTGTGTGTGTGTGTGTGTGTTTGTGTGAGCAAGTCCACTTCTATAACCGCTGCTGTAAGAGTAATGCCTCGCTGAGAGTCGACTCTCCCAAAGTGTCTCTTTCTGTGTGATTTCCGATATCAAATTCCCTGCTACATTATTCACAATGTAAGAGCCGTAGTGGGTGGTTTAAAATATTTAATGTCTTGCATGTCATCAGCAGCCGAAGCCAACACAAATAATGATATCTTAAAGTTAGACGGATTTAGAAGTTTGCTCCCTCTTTAAAGGTGCAGTGCGTAATATCTGAATATTTGAATATTTAGTGGTGAAAGCTCTAGAATGCCACGCTCCCTGGGTAACACCTCCTGTTTGTTTAATAACAGAAGCTACGGTGGCCTTCAAGGACAAGAAACTAGTTACTAAAGAATGGCGTCGTCCACCACTGCTGCCTCAAGTCTTTTTTTTTTTAATAAATTCTACACACTGTACCTTTTTTTAAGATTTAAAATGAATTGCATAGTGCATCTTTAAATTCGACCTCAGAATCCAACAGATTTTTTCTTTGGGATTATCAATGTGAATGCTAAAATATTTTAGTCACTCAACATATTTCCACCAAAGCAAGTCCCATTACATGCTAAATTTCATGAATAATTCTATAGTCGCCATAAAAAGACAACTTATATGCTTGTCTATATCCATTTTTTTTTTATGAAACTGATCAATATAGCTTAAAATAGACCACGTAAACCAAATGTTTTATCAAAATGAATGGTAAAATCCATTGAGCTAATAGGAAGCAGCCCTTCAAAATTGGCAACGAAAATTTGTAGGTGTTACATTGTTAACAGCTGGCGTTTTTATGTGTCTGTCAGTAATCAAAACTGAGGGCGTAATCACCACATGATAACTGCTAGCTCCCATATGAGTCTATCAATATAACAGCCTTTCCTCTCCGCTCGAGAATCGCTCGTAAAGTTTAAGTACATCGGAGGACGAGCCAATGTGAACTGAATGGTATTACTGAGACATGCTTCAGTCAAAGTCAAGATTATAGGCAAGGATAAGACCGTTAATTAAAACTGATTTATGCTTCATAGTAAAGGGTTTGCATATCTTCCCGAAGTTGGATCCTTGACAGAGGTGATTTCAGCTCATTAAAAGGTGCTCTGAGGGAGTTTTAGTGTGTGTTTATTCTTGCACCCCCTTTGGACAAAAGCGGTAGTGCTTTTACTACGCCAGCTGTTGTTCCTGGGTGAGGGTATACCTATGACAAAGGCATAAAGAAACATTTTAAATAAAAAAAAAAGCCATCTATCCATCCATCCATGAGAATTGTTAACATAGATAAATGTATGACCAAATAAATTAAATTAAGGAAACCATTCTGTAGGACGGTAACCAGGCACCGCGTTTGAAGTGATGTTAAAGCTGGGGTATGTGATTTCTGATTGGTCAAAGTTAACATGAGCTGTACACTTTGACCAATCAGAGCGAGGCTCCGATTCTCTGTTCTTATTGGCTGTTGGGACTGTCCATTCACTTTGGCACGACGTTGTTGGTGTAGAGCGTGTCCGGGAGGGACCATAGGGGAGGGACCAAAGAGAACAAATGGAGCGGTTGAGGTATTTTGGATTCAAATATCTATGCCAACTGCCATTTTCTCCCCAAATCCTCCACCCCAGCTTTAATGCTGCGAAAGATTTAAGTATCAACAATACAACCAAATGCAAATAGACAAACACAGAAAATAAATACATTGAATAAAAGTAGAACAAAATATGTGACATAAATATTGAAGGTACAAGACATTTTGGTAACAATAACAAACCAGAAAAATAAGATGGGGAAGTGATAGTTTGCAGAAAATGCATTTTTGTCAGTGACTATGATTTGCACAAAGCAATATTCCCTCATCGTCCTGAAATAGAAGAACTAACATCGTGTACTTTTATTCGTCTGCCTGTTTTCACGCTTTTGTTTTTGTCTATAAAATGCTATTTTAATGGTGGGTTTAATGTCTTATTTTGACGTGTGTGTTTATGCCCCTGTAAAGCACTTTAATTTGCCTTGTGTCTGAATGCTGCTGTATGAACAAACCTGCCTTTGCCTTTTCTTAAATAAAAGCAGCAATACAACTATGTGGCAATACTCTTATTATAATCCTGGGTGAGCGTATACCCATGACGAAGGCATTAAGAAAAACTGTATAAAAATAGCATTCTTTGCACTGATGGTCTCGTTTGCTGTAACATGTCATGTATGATCATCAGAGGAAATATGAGACTGTTTCAGAAATATTTAAATGTTCCTCGTAGCACATTTAATAAAGAAGTTGTATGTTACCAAAAAACTACAAAGTTTTTTTTTTTGACGGCGTCTTTTTGAAATTAACATTCAAACTGTTATGGTTCACTTTTCCCCCTCAGGTAAAGTTTTGCTGAGTAAGCTCTCTGTATGTGACGTCTCTCTGCCTCACTCTCACACTGTTTGATACACACACACACACACACACACACGCACACGCACGCACGCACACACACACACTCACTCACGCACACACACACACACACACACACACACACACACACACACACACGCACTCACGGGCACACACACACACACGCACACACTCTTCACACCTGTCGGCTGCGGTACACACAGTCTGCTGCACTGAGCAGACGCAGCACGGCATCTCAAGGTTATAGTCAGTCCTACCGCTCAAAGGCAAAAACTTCTAGTTACTGGGGTAGCTGTGTGTGTGTGTGTGTGTGTGTGTGTGTGTGTGTGTGTGCAAGTGTATGTGTGCAAGTGTGTGCAAGTGATCCGACCCGTGGACCTTTACTGCTTGTCATCCCCCCTCTCTCTCCCTCTCTCCCCATTTCCACTCTGTACTCTATCCTCTCAACTGTCAATTAAAGGTTAACCTAAAACAAATCTTTAAAAATCTCAGAGTCCAAGGCTGGTAAAGAAATGTCTCAAAACCTTCGATTTGTGATAATACTTTTAGCTGTGACATGTATAGTTAGAAATATTAACAGTATTCACTTCAATGTAGCTTACACGTTGCAGGGCTGGTGGTAGGTATGGCCTATAGGAAAGACGGGCCGACCAGTAACCATGAGGTCTCTGTGGTTCCTCCTCCCAGTAACCATGAGGTCTCTGGTTCCTCCTCCCAGTAACCATGAGGTCGCTGTTTGGATCCCTGGCACCGGACAGGAGGGTGTCAGTAGTAAAACTAGTGGTGGCTGCTATTACATCTACGGTGCCCACCATCTCTACCATTGTGTCCTTGAGCAAGGCACTTAACAACCAAAACTGCTCCAAACAACAGGTAAACAGATCCTGGTCAGGTGATTGTTTTTTTCAGCTTCATGATTTTATTAGAATGAATGAAACGCATCACAAAACTGAACTGCCTGTAACATGTTTGAATAAATATTTAATCTTGGACCTTCTACTTCCAAGGAACAGTTGTGGGTCACAGCTGGAATATACTATCATCACTCCATGACGGGTTCTCAATAATCTCTCGCAGCAAGACAGAGAAACTAATCAGAATTTTAATATGTGTGACGCAAGTAATGCAACAAATGAGACTTCAAGTTGTGTGAATCATGTGATGGAACAACAAAGGAATGATGGATGGATGGATAGATAGATGGATAGATAGATAGATAGATAGATGTGCCCTGTCTTAAAGCTTGTTTACACACTTCTTTCTGTGTGTGCGTGTGCGTGTGTGTGTGCGCGCTGCCAAAGTTGAAATATCACACCGACGCTACATTGACGTTGAGCGATCGTCCCGTCTTCATATCTGTCAGGCTATAAATTCATCGCCAGGTTTTTTTTTTTTTGAAGAGCTCTTGTTCGGCTGTAGCTTGGCGTAGCTATATCGATATAGATGAGAACCAGTGATTTTCTTGCACCTGTTTCCCCTTCACAGCCCGTCTGTCTCTCTCTGTCTGCCTCTCAGACACACTGCTGATGTGTTATGTGAATGCGTTGAATTAAAAACCGGCTATTTTAAAGATTTTTTTGTAAATGTATGTTAAAATAAAAATGCAGCTGTCTGGTTCGCCTCAGTTAAGTGCTTTTAAATGAGGATTCGGCTTCGAACGGTGTGTGTGTGTGTGTGTGTGTGTGTGTGTGTGTGTGTGTGTGTGTGTGTGTGTGTGTGTGTGTTGTAATGGGGAGTTAAGCATAAAATAGCATTATTTGCACTGATGGTCTCGTTTGCTGTTACATGTCATTCATGATCATCAGAGGAAAAAAATGAGACCGTTTCAGCAATATTTAAAAGTTCCTTGTAGCTACTTTTGACACAGACGTTGAGAAAAATTTCACATAGAATCGAAGATGAGCTAAGATATGCTGCATTGAAAAAGTTTTAATGAAGCTACAGTGCGTACGTTTTGTCATATAAATGAGTGTCGCTTAACATCAAGCAAGAAGACAGTCTAGCTAGGAAACTGCTTATTTCTCAAACATACTTTTCTCCAGTGGCCCTGTGTGCTTTTTCAATGCAGCGAGTTTAACTTTTTAATTTTGGTTTAGGGCTGATGAAAATGCTAAGTGTTGATTGCATCAGTTTCCTCTCTTCCCACAAAATGGTCCAATAAAAATAGTGTTTCACAGTGTCAGTGTAACTTGAGTAATTTTAAGCAACATCTAGAGTGTTATATAATGTTCCAGCATATACACACACACACACACACACAGTTTCATACCACCCATAGTATACATTTCCTTTGCACTTGACTAAATGCAGCACTGAAGTGATGCCTTGCCCACTCAGCTCTGCAGTCATCTGTCGGTACCTGTGTGTGTGTGTGTGTGTGTGTGTGTGTGTCTAGTGGTAAAAGTATAGAAAGGTATTAAAAACCCGCCCACCGCTCATGCTTGAGGTAATAGGTTGTGATTTTCTTCATATAATAGTTAGAGTGGAGACTATACGGTTTGGTTGACTATGAGTGTAAGGGTATGATCAAAGCCCTTTTCCACTAGCTATCTAATTGTGAAGTGAATCTTTTGAAAGTTTGCAGAAAGAAATGTGAAATAGTTGTGTCTCCATCAAGTGGTTGGAGCGCTTCACTACACTGGTTTGGTCTGAAGATGGCGCAATAGGCGATGTACCGTAACATGGCTGTAATATAAAGTAGAATACATAGATTTTACAAAGCGGATACTATACAAACATGGAGACAGAAACACATGTTACTGTTCAATAGTGCTGCTAACTGCACAAGCTAGAAACCACAGGGTCAGAACAGATAGCAGAGGGCTGTGTTCGACAAGCCCTACTAACGTCCTACTCATACTAAAAGCCATACTAACGTCCTACTCATACTAAAAGCCCTACTAACGTCCTACTCATACTAAAAGCCCTACTAACGTCCTACTCATACTAAAAGCCCTACTAACGTCCTACTCATACTAAAAGCCCTACTAATGTCCTACCCATACTAAAAGCCCTACTAACGTCCTACTCATACTAAAAGTCCTAATAACGTCCTACTCATACTAAAAGCCCTACTAACGTCCTACTCATACTAAAAGCCTTACTCATACTAAAAGCCCTACTAACGTCCTACTCATACTAAAAGCCCTACTAACGTCCTACTCATACTAAAAGCCCTACTAACGTCCTACTCATACTCATTTTGATGTCAATTTGAGTATGTGACGGTTGTGTATGAGAGTTTGTGTAGGCGAGAAATGCCCGGATGAGTACTAACTTCCGGGAAGATTTTTTGTATGGATCAATAGGATACACGTTTCCTACTCAACCGCCCCACAATGCATTGCGTCTTTTCAAACGACATGGAAGGATTTTTTTTTTTTAATTCTTTATTGCTCCTGTATACTTCAGTTAAGTAGACAGTATGGAGTGTATACATGTTGAGTATGTAGGAGGGAGGACCTTAGTAGGGCTTTTCAAACACAGCCAAGCACTCTTTTTTTCCTCCATTTTCTCCACTTCGCCTTGAGATTTTTATGTTTTCCCAACACTTCTGTCTGTGTCAGTTCAAGCCATGTCTTACAGTTCCCATGAGGCTTTGCGGCCGAACCAAAATGTAGTTCCCTCATAAATATTTGAATGTATACAAAACTATTTTGAGTCTGGCGTATCACAAGATGCTCGGTCAGTGGAGTGTAGTGGAGTGTAAGGACCATAATGGAACTGTATACAAACCATGCAAGCTCGGGGGAATCAGTGACTCTAGAGAATGTTTTCTCTGCCAAAATCACATTTTGTCAAAACCATGCAGTGAATATCTCCTCATTAGATTTTTTTTGAACATACTACTGTACAGAGCCTAGACTGTTTGCTAACACCACATTTTTTCCTGCAGCACACACACAGTACAGACAGGTAGCGGATCATGAGGAAATATTCACAGATTTTAATTCATTTTTTTCAAGATATTTTTTTGGCATTTTTATGCTTTATTGATAGTGTAGAGACAGAGTTGAAATGGGGCAGAGAGGGGAGTGACATGCAGAGAACGACCGCGGGCTGGAATCGAACCCGGGTCCGCTGCTGGCCGAGGCCCATGGGGGGGGGGGGGCCGCGGCCGCGCGCCCGCCCTACCAACTGAGCTAAGGGCGCCTCCTATATTCACGGATTTTGACAAAAAATAACCCAGAAGAAAACAATCTTTGCATACTAAAACTAAAACCCTTTGCATACTAAAAGTAAAACTCAAACCCCTGTGGCTTTAGGACAACGGGCTGGTTTTGTCCGAAGTGCTACATTCTAAACACAGACTTATTGGAGTATAATGGAGGTTAAACAGCAAGAAGAAAGATGGAAAACATAGAGTACAATCCTGCATCATCATTAGACATTAGAGAGACACACACACACACTCACACACACACACACACACACACACACACACTCTCTCACACTCACACACACTCACACACTCTCACACACTCTCACACACACACTCAAACACACACACACACTCACACTCACACACACACACTCACACTCACACTCACACACACACTCACACACACAATGAGAGAGATATGAATCTCCCTTAGCCTCGGAGGAGCCTCTGGAAGCTGATAGGCCTGTAGAAGGTTAATCTGATTTAGTCTGGCCATATTCATTACAGACTGGCATTAAGAGTGATTCATAGCAATTTGCCATAATGTTTGCGCAGTTACTTTATCATAATGGGTCTGATGAGAATGCAGAGAAGGATAGTCCAGGTGAAGCAAGAACAGAGGGACATTTTTTTTTTAAAGATATTTTTTTGGCATTTTTATGCTTTATTGATAGTGCAGAGAGACAGAGGTGAAATGGGGCAGAGAGGGGAGTGACATGCAGAGAACGACCGCGGGTGGGAATTGAACCCGGGTCTGCTGCTGGGCCCGGGAGGGGGACGCCCTACCAACTGAGCTAAAGGCGCCCCCACAGAGGGACATTTTTGAAGGGGACTCAAGGTTGTGTCATTGATTCTGGAGATCGCTTATCAAAATCAGTGAATATCTCCTCACAACCTGTGTGTGTGTGTGTGTGTGTGTAGTGTGTGTGCGCTGAAAAATGGTGCCTAAAGGCTCTATGAAATGGTACGTAAACAAAGGGTGCCCACCGAAGGCTAGAAAAATGCCTGTTTACAGAGCCTATAGGATGTGTCTTAAGACCAGATTGATTTTCAGCTCACACACAATACGGGAAGGTAGAGGATTGTCAGGGGATATGGCAAAAAGTAATTTATTTCGACAACAACAAGCATTCTCTCCAGGACCTCTGACTCCATGTGTAAATGTCATGAAATGTCAATGCATTTCTTGTTATATTATAATAACAATCTGTGTATGTACAGGTGACATTCGAAAAATGTGAATATCGTGCAAAGGTTCATTTATTTCAGTAATTCAACTTAAAAGGCAAAAATAATATATTATATAGACTCATTACATGCAAAGTGAGATATTTCAAGCTTTTATTTGTTATACTTTTTATTATTATAGCTAACAGCTTATGAAAACCCCAAACTCAAAATCTCAGAAAATTTTAATATTACATTAAATCAATAAAAAAGGGATTTTAAATACAGAAATGTCGGCCCTCTATAAAGTATAATCATCCATATGTACTCAGTACTTGGTCTGGGCCCCTTTTTGAATGAATTCTTGCCTCAATTCCAATTCATTTTCCATGATATTCTAATAATACGAGTATCATATGCTCAGGGTGCTAATACAGCCAAGACTTTACACTGTCCAGCTATTTTAACACCTCGACTCAAAACTCATCAGTTGATACTTTGAGGAAACAGTTACTACTCAATGTCACAGCGTCAGTCTGCCCCAGGGCAGCTGTGGCTACTCTCGTAGTTTACCACCACCGGTATGACTGTGTGTGAACGAATTGAACCAGGAACCCTGTAAAGCGTCTTTGAGTGCCTAGGCAATAAAGCGCTATATAAAACCTATCAATTATTATTATTATTATTATTATTATTATTATTATTATTATTATTATTATTATTATTATTATTATTATTATTATTATTGTTATTATTATTATTATTATTATTATTATTATTATTATTATTATTACTTTTCCCCCCAAAAAATTAAAATAAAAATAAAATGTGATGGCTGACAGGGATTCCAGTTGATATGGGTCTAGTCCATGATTTTTTAGATATTTTTTTTGGCATTTTTATGCTTTATTGATAGTGTAGAGACAGAGTTGAAATGGGGCAGAGAGGGGAGTGACATGCAGAGAACGACCGCGGGCTGGAATCGATCCCAACTGAGCTAAGGGCGCCCCCCGTGATCACTTTCTCATAAAACCCTTGATCTAGATGGAATACATTGCAAATTAATTTTAACAATAATTTTTATTTTATCTGTTAACAAGGCCGAGTTTAGCTTCCAAAGCATTCACACCAAACAAGCTAAACCTGCATCTTTAGTTTAAACTCTTTCCCGTCTCTCACGTTCACACAGACACACAGACACATACACACACACACACACACACACACACACACACACACACACACACACACACACACACACACACGCACACACTCATCATGAAATATTGAGAAAACAATAAAACGCTTGGTCAACTTTTGAAAGCAATGACAGGTAATATATACTGCAGTTGAGGACACGGAGACAGACACAGGGAGACGGGGCTACACCATCTAGAGCGGACAGACCAAGGTTACTGTAGGACACACACTCACACACACACACACACACACACACACACACACACAGACAGACAGACAGACAGACAGACAGACACACACACACACACACACAGCTTTATGGGGAGAAAGGGGGAGATAACATTAAGGTCAATTATTCGGGTAAACGAAAAATAGACAGGGATCCGCTAATGGACGAGACGGCAGGGATAGAGTCGGTGGAAAAAGGCATGCAGTCATTCAGTTATAAATAGTGGTGCAGGCAGCTATACAGTAAGTGGTTGGGAGGCAGCGCGGAAGTGGCTTCACATTACAATGGGTGATACTGCACCGATGGAGAAACAATGCTTAAAAGGAATACTTCACCCATACGGAACCGGCGTTCTATCATTATTAAACCTGCAGTGTGTAGAATTTTGTGTTTTATTTCCTAGCAGATTTTGTAGAAAGTAATTATAATATCCATAAGTACATTTAACTTGGTGCATAATAGCTGAAATTCTTTTTTTGAATTATTAATTTTTCCCTTAGAAAGGGTCTCATATATGTCCATATTTCTGCATATTTTGGACCAAGGCCTAGTGCCGCCATCTTGAAAGTGTCATAGTTGGAATGTCATCAGGTGCATTGTTTAAAATTTAGAATTGTTCTTGTCCTTGAAGGCCACTGTAGCTTCTGTTATTATTCGAAAGGGTTGGGGTTACCCAGGGAGTGTTGCATTCTAGAACTTTGTAGAACTTTCTTGATGGTGTCATATGGTGTCACACTGCACCTTTAAATCTCTATTATAATATAATGAATGAGGTTTTTCTTCCCTTAGTTTTCCCTCAGTCCTACGCGCAAAAATTCAGGGTTTCACTTACATTTTTATTAGATTTTCAAATACTAGCTAAAAAGTTAACGGATGACTGTGGCTCAGTTGGTAGAGAGGGTCGGCCGATGATCAAAGGGTTGGAGGTTCGATCCCCGCCCTGCCACCTGTGTCATAGTTGTTGTGTCCTTGGCCAAGACACTTCACCCACCTTGCCTCGTGCGAATGTTGATAGTTAGCCTGCTATCGGTGTATGAATGTGTGTGTGAATGGTAAAGTGGGAAAGGAAAACAGGTCTCCATTGTAAAAGACTCTTCGGTCTCAATGGGATTTACCTGTATAAATAAAGGTAAAAAAAATAAATAAAAAAGGGTATTTTTAGCATTTGTTATGATACTGTAGGAGGAGAGACTTTTGCCACGGTTTTCCTGGTTTCCTATTTCTCTCACTGTAACCTTCATCTTCTCGTCTCACTCCTTTCAGCTGTCTTGACACACACACACAAACACACACACACACACACACACACACACACACAGGCACAACACCATGTCAAGGGGACTGCCATACAAAATGTCATCGCCTGATTAGCAGTGATCCCCTGCTCACCGGTGTTCTGTATTTAGAATGCTCATATCCATGTTCATCTACCGAGCATTTTGGGTTGACTGATTGTGTGTGTTTGTGTTAGTGTGTGTGTGTGTGTGTGTGTGTGTGTGTGTGTGTGTGTGTTAGTGTTTGTGTTAGTGTGTGTGTGTTAGTGTGTGTGTGTGTGTTTGTGTTAGTGTGTGTGTGTGTGTGTGTGTTTACATTTCCTGCCTGTTCCTTTTAAAGAAACTACCCATCCGTTTCTCCCTGACAGGAGAGGACAATATATCATCTGATTGTGCGTGTGTGTGTGTGTGTGTGTGTGTGCGTGCGTGCGTGTGTGTCTGCGTGCGTGTGTGTGTGTGTGTGTGTCTCTGCTAATCAATATAAACCCCTTAATTGCTCTTTTGCCTTTACTAGACACATGTAATGATTGGCATTCAGTTTGGCCTCTTACAAATTTGTGTGTGTGTGTGTGTGTGTTTGCATTCATATTGATTTTTCATTCATACACTACAAGGTCACAACTGACTAAGACATATTCTTATATGTGAGTGAACTGTATGTTAATGCATTTCTGTATTAATTGATGTTTTGTGTGTGTGTGTGTGAGTGTGTGGGTGTGTGTGTGTGTGTGGGTGCGTGTGTGTCCAATCAAGCTTATTTATCTCCACTCAGCACTGTTAGTGAACTCCATTGATAATTAACATAACATGACTTTAAAGTTAGAGCAAGGTGAAACAAGGATAGGTGTATGAATGCAAAGTAGATGCATTTTTTAAATATTGAGATGAATAATACAGAAGGGTTTCAACTGCCAGTGTTACTTTACGAAGTCTGTGAGACTTTAAGTGTTTGCACATATTCACATATTGTTTGTGGCCACAGTGCAATCTCTCTTGGGCGCTCCGGTGGCGTAGTGGATAGAGCGTGTACCATATTGGCTCCGGCCTTCGTTGCAGTGGTCGCGGGCTCAAATCCGACCAGTGGACCTTTACTGCAGGTCATCTCTCTCTCTCTCTCTCTCTCTCTCTCTCTTTTTCACTCTCTTCAAATTCCCTCAATCATGCTTCTCCCTCTCTCTCTCACACACACACACACACACTCTCTCTCTCACACGCACAGACACGCACACACACACACACGCACACACACACACACACTATCTCTCTCACCCCTGATGCTTTCACACAAGCGTCCCCTTCTCATTTTCTCCGAACTGAATTAGCCTGGAAGTGCGGCCAGAGCAGGCCCCATTACCACCAACATAATTACATTCATTTCAGCTCCGGCTTCAGCGCAGTATAAATCCTATGGTTCTCCTGTCTGCCTCTCTGACCCTGCCACTTCATAATCTGTGCTTTTTCTTAATAACTTGTTGTCCTATGTGGCGTTAATTCAATTTTCCCGGCCCCCTCGTTTGTTGAAATGAGCGTAACGATGGCCACATGTGAATACCGGGCTTGTTAAAGTTGCAGTGTGTAGTTTCAGAGGAGAGGGATTTGTGGTTACATTCACTCAGCCTGCAGTCAGTTTACACAACATGTTTACTCTACATGTTAATCTTTAGTATTGAATAATTCTATCATCGTAAATCAAAACTAGATTATTTTGAGGAACCTGGAACCAAACGTAAGACTAGAATATGTTTGTAAACCAACAACAGTGAAACAGTAACTTTTCAGGAAGCTTTCTAACTTCAAACAGTGTTCCAGGGATCACATTTTCCTGTGAGGAAAGTTTGTGTATTCAGTCATGAGAATAAACCTTAGAAAATGTTTCACTTCTCTGACACACCCAAAGCTACACAATGCACTTTTCATTTATGATATTACTGTCTACAGCTGCTGACTTCCATACACAAGGAATAATGCAGAATAATTATATAATGCAGTGCTGTACATTTAAGACACACTCTGCTGCTTTCAGAATCTCCAATATGCAAAACTGGATTGTCAATCTTAAAGCTATAGTGCGTAACTTCTGTCGCCTCCTCCCCAACCCCCCTGAGGAATTTTGAGTAATTACAACAACACTGTTCGGTGCATCTACGTGAGGTTAAGCCTTCTGTGATCAAGCATTGGATTTTATTCCTTCGGCTGTACGTCCAGGTTTTTTTCCTTTAGCAGTAGAATCAACAACTGAAACATTTCTTGTGATTTTTCTGAGCTCCTGCACCAGTGTCATGGGGGGTGGGGGGGTAGTGACACCGGTTTGTAAACGCTGCCATACTGAGAAATACAGAGAGAGTTTTGTAGAGCTGATAGGGCTTAATCAACTTTGTGTCAACTTGTTTGGCGATGGCTTGAATGTAACAGACATTCATTTGTATGAAAAAGTTACGCACTATAGCTTTAAAATGTGTTAAATCACATGGATTGGAGAAGACAATGCTGCAGTAGCCGCTAGAAGACACCACACACAATAGATTAATAATGGCCAAACAACAGCTGGTTCAGTGAATCAGTGCTTTCCTGCCCGAGACGGTTGACTGAACCTGGCTCTAACAGTTACTGCAGAAGGCTGTGTGTGTGTGTGTGTGTGTGTGTGTGTGTGTGTGTGTGTGTGTGTGTGTGTGTGTGTGTGTGTGTGTGTGTGTGTGTGTGTGTGTGTGTGTGTGTGAGAGAGCTAGATGTGTGGCTGCTGCAGCGAGATGTAGCAGGGTGTTGGCAGCTTCAGTGTGCAGCTGACAAAAAATCTAAACGAAATTGGGGACAAGGTCTGAGATAGCGCGGGGTCCCAATGACAAGATACATAGTTTGCCTGAAGCTCTGTAGAATGAGAAGATATGTTGAGATTCAACTTCATTCATCCCGAAATAAATTATTTTGACAGGTTGCACCACAATTACAGAGACAACAAAAAATAATACAAAATAGGTTAAACCTGCAGTGTGTAGAATTTGGGGTTTTATTTCCTAGCAGACTTTGTAGAAAATAATTATAATATCCATAAGTGCGTTTAATTTAGTGCATAATAGCTGATTTTCTTTTTTAGAATTATATATTTTTCCCTTTGAAAGGTTCTCATATATGTCCATATTTCTCCATACCTTGGACCAAGGTCTTGGCGCCGCCATGTTGGAAGCATCATAGTTGGAATGTCATCAGGTGCATTGTTTATAATTTAGAATTGTTCTTGTCCTTGAAGGCCACTGTAGCTTCTGTTATTATTCTAAAGGGTTGGGGTTACCCAGGGAGCGTTGCATTCTAGAACTTTCTAGAATTTTCTAGAACTTTCTTGATGATGTCATATTACACACTGCAGCTTTAAAGCTAAAATATCCTGGGGACTTCCGGGTTACAGAGCATGGGGTAGGCACGATCGCTTGTAGCTCCCACAAAATATTTCAGACCTAACTGATTAAACCCTATTCTCGTCGATTTTTTTTGTGCTTGTGTTGCCGGTAACACTAATACTGTTTTGGAGAAATGCCTATAAGCAAGAAAAACGCAAGAAGAGATTCGGCAGAGTCAAATATGTCCTCGGACAGCGTGGTTAGCATGGACGTTGGTGCTAGCTCAGTGGCTTCCATCGCGGGTCTGCTTGAACAGCATAGAGCAGCGATAGCCGCCGAGTTTAAATCATCTTTCGCCAGCATGGACGCTAAGCTGGACAGCATCCAGGCCGTGGTCTCAAGCCAGGGGAAACGTATAACCGATCTCGAGGAAAATGCAGAAACTGTTTGCGGACGCCTGGAGCAACTTGAGGCTACGTGCTCCTCACTGCAGAAAGATAACACGCTGTTGAAAGCTAAATTATCGGATTTGGAAGGGAGGAGCAGGAGACAGAACGTTCGTATCGTGGGCTTACCAGAATCAATTGAGGGTGCGCGCCCCGCTGCCTTTTTCTCCGGGCTCCTCGTCGAGGTGTTTGGTGATCAAGTTCTCCCTTCTCCCCCAGAGTTGGACAGAGCTCACCGCACTCTGGCACCCAAACCGGGCCCGCATGAGAGGCCGAGAGCCGTCGTTATTCGCTTTCACCGATACCAGACTAAAGACTTGATCATGAAAGAGGCACGTAAACAGGGCGAGCTGGAGTACCACGGCCACAAGCTCCGATTCTATGAGGACCACAGCGCGGAGGTCGTGAAGCAGCGGGCTGAATACAAGCGGGTCATGGCTGTGCTTTATCAGCGCGGTCTTCGTCCTTCTCTCCTCTTCCCGGCGAGGCTTCGCATTACTCTCCAGAGCGGCGAGAGAAAGTGGCTGCGGTCTGTCTCTGAAGCATCAAACTACATATCTACACTGGGTGTGAGTCCGTAGTAAATACGATTGCCTGCTGTGAGTATACAATGTGGACAAATGCTCTTTTCATATCCCCAGCCAAACTCTCGGACTGATGGTACTATATGCAATTTTTTATCTTTTATTTTTTTAATGAGTAAAGTAGCTGGGTGAACGTGACATTTTGTTGCTTGTCATTTTGACGTATTGTCTAGCTCACTCCTTTTTTATTTTTTTTATTTGTATCTCCATTTTAAAACGGCTAGATGAGCGTGTCTGTTCTTTATTTTTATTTTTTTTAAATTTTTTTGCCATTTGGACAGACTGTCTAACTCACGCCTTGTTCCTTTTTTTTGTATTTCGAATTTGTTGGTTGAGCACGGTATGTTTGTTTAGTGTGTTGTCATTTTGACAGTTTGCTGGATTGTTCATAGTGTTACTAGCTGTTATGGGGTGAACTGTACAAGACTTATGTGGGAAGCTAGCATAGGCTAGAAAGTTAAGGCTTGGAATGTTTGTTGTGAGGCTAGTAAGGGTCTTTCAGGGTTTGCTGTTGAGAGCAATATATGGGGTGGGTTCTGGGTGGGAGGGGGTGGTGTCAACTGGGGGTTTAGTTGATGGGTTAGCACCTGCTGTGTTTTCAGTTATCTGTGTTTTCCTTTTCTTTGTGTGTTTTTCTTTCCCTCTGTATTTTGCTACTCTTTTTGTTATCGGAGCAACTCTTTTTACTCTCACTATAACTGAGCTAGATGAAGGGCAATCTTAATTTAATTAGTTGGAATGTCAAGGGGCTTAATCACCAAGTGAAAAGGGGTAAGGTCTTAACCCACCTAAAACGGCTCAGGGCTGGAATAGTTTTTCTTCAAGAAACCCACTTACATGACTCTGACCATGGGCGACTAAGTAAATGCTGGCGTGGACAATTTTTTCATTCTAATTTCAGGGCTAAGGCCAGGGGCACAGCTATCCTTATTGATAGTAATATTCCTTTTGAGTCCTCAAACATTATATCAGATAAAAATGGACGTTTTATTATTGTCTCAGGCAAACTTTACAATAAGTCAGTCATCTTGGCCAACGTCTACGCGCCTAATGTCGACGATGTAGATTTCTTTAAGAGATTTTTTTCTCAACTCCCCGATCTCAATTCCCATTCTCTTATTCTTGGTGGGGATTTTAATTGTTATCTAGATCCAGTCTTAGATCGCTCTTCCCCCAAACCTGCCACTCTTAGCAGATCTGCAGGTTATATCAAATCATTTCTTGCTGATTATAGCCTCTCTGATCCATACAGGTTTTTATACCCCACAGGAAGAGAATATTCATTCTTTTCACATGTCCACCACACTTACACCCGAATTGATTATTTTTTTGTTGATAACTCATTGATGTCAGACCTTAAGTCATGCAGTTATGAAGGTATTGTGATCTCTGATCACGCACCTCTGCTCCTTCAACTGGCTTTCCCTGACGTCGAGTATACAAGAAGGCAGTGGAGACTAGATCCATTGTTGCTCACAGATGAGAGTTTTCTTTCACACATCTCTACACATATTAAAACTTTTTTGAGTATAAATAAAACACCAGATGTGTCCAATGCAACAATTTGGGAAGCCCTGAAAGCCTATTTGAGAGGTGAAATTATATCATTTGCAGCATACAAAAATAGGTGTACAAAACAGAAACAAACTGAAATTGCTGATCAGATTCTGAACATAGACAGACAATATGCTAGTTCACCTTCATCTGAACTTTACAAAGAACGTTTAAAACTTCAGACAGAATTCAATCTTCTTTCCTCTCGTCAGGTTGCTGACCAGTTGCTTAGGAGCAGAGGTACTTTTTACGAGCATGGTGACAAGATTGGCAAACTCCTGGCTAATCAACTGCGCGGATTTAGAGCAAAGCAACTCATCCCTGGAATACGGACAGACAGTGGGTGTACAACATCAGATCAGAAATCGATAAACGAAAAGTTCAAAACATTCTATTCAAATTTGTATAGTTCTGATTGTACAGTAGACGCAGCGGTGATGGAAACCTTCTTCAGTAACCTAAACATGCCTTCCCTTTCTCAAGACCTGAGACATAGCCTTGAGGCACCTATTACTCAGAGGGAAATTATTGCAGCAATAACATCTATGCAATCAGGCAAATCTCCTGGTCCAGACGGACTTCCATCTGACTTTTTTAAGAAATTTTCAGCCGAATTATCGCCTTTTTTATGTTCAGTATTCTCAGACTCATTTGACTCGGGTAAACTCCCGCCTTCGTTCTACCAGGCCTGTATTTCCCTGTTGTTAAAAAAGGATAAAGATCCTCTAGATTGTGCATCATACCGACCAATTTCACTATTAAATACGGATGTGAAGATACTTGCTAAAATTCTCGCCCACAGATTGGAGGATGTTCTCCCCTCTATCATATCCCCCGACCAAACTGGGTTTATAAAGGGACGCCAATCATTTTATAATATCCGCCGGCTAATGAACATTTTATATTCCCCCAGAAATATTGAATCAGAATGCCTCGCTTCTATGGATGCTGAAAAAGCATTTGATAGAGTAGAATGGAATTATTTGTTTTTCACCCTTGAGAAATTCGGTTTGGGTCCTGTTTTCACTTCGTGGGTTAAATTACTATATGCATGCCCTTCTGCCTCAGTATTAACAAACAGCCGTTACTCAAGTAGTTTTGATCTGCACCGTGGGACCCGGCAGGGTTGTCCTTTGAGCCTGCTCCTTTTTGCTATTGCAATCGAACCACTTGCGATTGCCATCAGAGGTAACAAACAGATTCAGGGGATATGGAGAGGAGGAATTGAACATAAGGTATCATTATACGCCGATGACTTACTTTTGTTTGTTGCCAAGCCAGCCACCTCCTTACCGGAGGCACTTTCTGTGTTGGAGGTCTTTAGTCAGTTTTCTGGCTATAAACTTAACTTGAGCAAGAGCGAACTTTTTCCGATTAATAAAGAAGCTCTTAAACTTGATTATACAGCTCTCCCACTCAAAGTGGTGACAGACCATCTGAATTACCTTGGGGTATGTTTCACCAGAAATTTTAAAAACCTATTTAAATCGAACTTCCTCAAATTATTGGATCAGGCGAAGCAAATATTATCGAAGTGGTCTCCTCTGGCTTTCTCTCTCATAGGTAGAATAAATTCAATCAAAATGACATTACTCCCAAAGTTCCTATATCTATTCCAGTGTCTCCCCATCTTTCTCCCCAAATCCTTTTTTCAGGCCCTTGACTCTTTAATGATAAATTATATTTGGAATGGTAAACACCCTCGGTTAAGGAAAGCATTTCTTCAAAGACCAAAACAAACAGGCGGAATGGCCCTCCCTAATTTCCAATACTATTACTGGGCTGCTAATATCCGTTCTTTGGTGTATTGGGTGCATTTTCACCTTGACGACTCAGCCCCAGTATGGGTAACAATGGAGTCCAGCGCTGTTAGCCCATTGTCTCTATCTGCCCTCTTAAGCGCCGCACTTCCACTCTCTTCGGCTATTCCCAATAGTAATCCCGTGATTAAGCACTCCCTTCGAATCTGGACCCAATTTAGGAAGAATTTTGGAATGCAGAATTTTTCACTTTTCAGCCCAATTGCAGCTAATCATTTATTTATTCCCTCGACGGTGGATGGTGCATTCAAGATCTGGCATAAAAAAGGCTTAAAATGCATCGGTGATTTATTTATTAATGATCTATTTGCTAGTTTTTCCCAATTGACAAAACATTTTGGTATCGAAAAGACAAACTTTTTCCGATTTCTGCAAATCAGGCATTTTACGCAGAAGTTAATTCCCCAATTCCCTTATAAACCGCCAGCCAATCAGGTTGATTTGTTTCTGTCTGTAAACCCCACATTAAAAGGCTCAATTTCTGTGTTTTTCAACCTTATTTCAAAGTTGCATAGCCCCTCTTTAGCAGCTATAAGAACCCTGTGGGAGCAGGACCTAGGCTCTGCCTTCACAGATCGCATGTGGGATTCAGTCCTGGATCGGATACACTCTACCTCCATGTGCGCCCGACATGCTCTTGTGCAATTTAAAGTAGTACATCGTATCCACATATCTAAAACCAAATTAGCTCGTATGTTCCCCGATGTAGACCCGACCTGTGATAGCTGTAAGAGCGCACCGGCATCACTCTTTCACATGTACTGGTTGTGTCCCACCTTGACTGAGTTCTGGACATCAGTTTTTCAAACAATTTCTGAAGTACTTCAGCATCAAATTAAGCCGAACCCTTTCACTGCAATTTTTGGCATTGCACCAAATTCAGGCTTACCTAAAGTGAAGCTGAGAGTACTGGCCTTCACCTCACTACTTGCTCGCAGGGCTATCCTCCTCAAGTGGAAAGATCCTGCTCCTCCTTCCCACTCACATTGGATTCGAGACATTATGGCATGTATGAATTTAGAGAAAATACGTTACACAACCCAGGGATCCGAGAATAAATTTGACCGAATTTGGCGCCCCTTCCTAAATTATTTTAAAAAAACAATAATAACTATAGAAGAGTAGCTAACCCCCCCCCCCCCTTTTTTATTTTTTTATTTGATTTAATTTTATTTCTTTATGTGTGTTTTTTTTTTTGTTTTTTTTCATATTGATTGTTTATTTCTGTTTCTTGTAGGGTATATTTTGTGTTGTTGGGTGTGAGGGTGGGATGTGGGTGGGGTATGTTCGGGGGGAAAAAAAGGGGAAAAAAAAAAAATCTGTACTAATCGTGCTACAATTTGTTTGTTACGAACATTTAATAAAAAAACCTTTGAAGAAGAGGTAGTAAGGTTGGCTTAACCCCTGCTGTATTTCTTAGTAGCATCAAAACTCCTGTAGGGATTGCATCCATGACAATAGCGAATTCCCTTGGAGGAATTGGAATACCATACTCCATCAAAAATTCCTGATATGACATTAAAAAACCATTACAGTCGAGCAGTTGGCTGACCAGGTGTAAACCATGTGCAAACCAGTTCTCAAAAAATAAAGATTTGTTCTTGTACAAAAAAAAAAAAAAAAAAAAAAAAAAAAAAAAAAAGCTAAAATATCCTATACAAAGTGTTACAAAAGGAACAGTGCCTCGTAGAAAGAATAGATAGTCCGCATACTTCGAGGCATTCCTAAATCCTAAACATGACTACATGGCTGAAGGCTCAGCTTTACCCATTATTTACAGGATCGTTTGATGTTTTTTCACTTCTTAACAAATGTCAGACAAAATGAAGAGTTTTGGAAGTGAATGGAATGCTTTATAACCAGGAAGATCAGGGACACGACATTTTCATATCATCCCATTCCACACTATATAAGGTTGAGGCTTGGTTGAGGTTTTGGCACACACATGGTTGTTAAATGATTGCAGATGACATAATGCAGGTATGTGTAGCAGCCCAACAGTGTGACAGCAGTTTAGCTCATATCTGTAATGATGTGTACATAGTCTCCCGTGCCAGGTGATCACACACACACACACACACACACACACACACACACACACACACACACACACACACACACACACACACACACACACACACACACACACACACACACACACACACACACAGCCCAGAGTGTTCCTCTCCCTGTGCCAACAACTGTCCGTGCTCATGTGTTTTTAGTTCAGCCCATTATCAGAAGTCTGTCCGATTGTCTGCTGCAACTCTCAGCTCTTTTAAATCAAATCTGAAAACTGTCCTGTGTCCCTTTTAACCTTAAAATGTTTTATTTCTATTCATTTGCTTTTAAATCTTTATCATATTTTACATTAGTTTTTCTAATGTCTATTCTATTCTAAATCTTGATGTATTTTATGCCCCCGTAAAGCACTTTGAATGGCCTTGTTTGTCATTGTCGTCCCCATGTCTATATGGGACCTTTGCTCTGCCCTCTGTGCATATATACACAGCCTTATCCATGTGTACTTTGCTGCTATAACCGCCCAACTTTTAGGGTTGGCCCTTGTCCTGACTTGCCCCCCTCATGCTCACTGTCTACTCAGAAATAGATATATATATATATAAAACCTAATATTGTTTTTAACCTGCCTGTTTAAATTTTTATTCACATACATACATACATACATACACATACAGCTCCGAAAAAATGAAGAGACCACTCCAGATGACCGGTGTCTCTCATTTGACTATGTATAGGCATATGTTTGAGTAGAATAAACATTTTGGTTTTATAATATAAACTACGGACAACATTTCTACCACATTCCAATACATTTTTTTTGTCATTTAGAGCATTTTCAATAAGTTATGAGGAGATGAAGATTTAATAAAAATTCAGACTGGTCTCTTAATTTTTTCCGGAGCTATACATGCAAACATACATGCATAGCTACACAACATCTTTACAATTAGCTTACGTACAAAATCAACAAAAATTAAAATAGAGTAGTGAAGAGTAGTAAAATCTTCCTCCGGTGCGTGCCGTCATTTATGCAAAACATTTTCCAGAACAAATATGGGGGCGACTGTGTCTCAGGTGGTAGAGCGTGTCGGCCGATGATCAAAGGGTTGGAGGTTCGATCCCCGCCCTGCCACCTGTGTCGTAGTTGTTGTGTCCTTGGGGAAGGCACTTCACCCACCTTGCCTCGTGTGAATGTCGATAGTTAGCCTGCTATCGGTGTATGAATGTGTGTGTGAATGGTAACGTGGGAATGGGAACAGGTCAGGTTAGGGGGCGGCAGTGGCGAAGTGGGTAGGGAGTTCGCCTCTGGTGTGCAGGGTCGGAGGTTCGATCCCCCGTCTC
>OX442371.1:2879284-2894284 GCA_949357725.1 Hyperoplus immaculatus
ACACTGTGTAACATTTTAAGTAATTTATTTACTTAAATCAATATCCTCATTCATAAATATGTCCTCATTGGTGTAAAATCACCTCTGCCAATAATCTGAATTATCCTCCTGAGCGGAGAATTACAAATATTAATACACATTTTGTACATTGAGCAGGCAGGTCTTATGGAGGCATCCATCTTTTTTGGAATGTCATCAGGTGCATTGTTTAGAATTAAGAATTGTTCTTGTCCTTGAAGGGCACTGTAGCTTCTGTTATTATTCGAAAAGGGTGGGGTTAACCAGGGAGCGTTGCATTCTAGAACTTTCTAGAACTTTCTTGATGATGTCATATTACACACTGTCCCTTTAAAGATGATCCAAGGAACTTTCAGTTTGTGTTCATTCCTGCGCCCCCTTTGGACAAAAAGTGGTAGTGTTCGTATTACGCCTGCTGTTGTTCCTGGGTGAGCGTACCCATGATAAAGGCATTAAGAAAAGCTATATAAAAATAGCAGTGATCATCAGCTATCTGTTATTTAGCGAGGCTAGCAGCAAGGCTCAAGGAATTGTAACATGGTTGGCAGACCCACCACTTTGGAATTAATCCTTTTTTTCTGTTGTTTGTTTTTGTGTTGGTGAAATAAAAAATTAAAAAAATATTTCACATTATTGTAACTTTAAGAAAAAAAATAATGGTTTACTTGGGCTGTCAAACTCACCATCTGAAGTGTACCTCCCTAGGAACACAAAGTGACTCAATTATACAGCACCTACCGGCACATATTTACGCACCAGCTGTTATACCCTCCTGTCACTGCAACCCGAGTCAGCATCTGTCCCCTTCTTTATCTGGTATTCAAGATGCAAGATTAATTTATTTTGCCATATGCACAACAATACTAGCAGCAGCCATCGGCAATGAAAGTCCCAGGCTCCTCTCAACGATGCAATATAGAATATGAAAAATGTATAAAGTCGGGCTGTGGCTTCTGTATTATCTAAGTGAACTCGCACATAAACAGAGCTACTTGGAATCGTGTTGACTTAGCTTGAGAACTGCTGTGAATGACTGTGCATATTCTAAAACCTTGGGGTCATTTCTTACTACTTGTTTTCAGATTGCTATACGCAGTTAATTAAATTCCACTAGCGAAGCATGAGTAGCTTTTGGTAAATCAAGGAGTGATGGGTGCATGTCAGGCTTAAAGGTGCACTACGCAATTCCCAGAGAAGGGGGTTTGTTTACATTCACAGAGCCTTCAGTTAGTTTACAAAACATATTTACTTTAGATGTAATTCTAAGTATTGAATAATTCTATCATCATGAATCAAAACTAAATTATTTTGAGGAACCTGGAACCAAACGTAAGACTAGAATATGTTTGGGTAACACTTTATAATAACTATCCGTTGTAACTCGTCAATAGATCATTAGTAAACTCTTAATTAATGATTATTAATGATTTGTTAAGTGTTTGTTAGCAGTTTGTTAAGGATTTATAACAATGGTAGATAGTTAATATCTTAATAATTGAATCAATTCATCTGGGAGGTAATCCGAGATTAACTGATCACGTCACGTTCAAGTCCATGGCATGCACAGTGTGTATTGAGTTTATTTAAAAATATTTGAAAATGGGGCTACCCTCAGTTGCCCATGCACTGTGTATAGTCTATAGCCTATTTCAGCCTCGTCGGTATCTCGGATTACCTCCCAGATGAACTGATTCAATTA
Organism: Hyperoplus immaculatus; assembly: GCA_949357725.1. Taxonomy (NCBI): domain Eukaryota; kingdom Metazoa; phylum Chordata; class Actinopteri; order Uranoscopiformes; family Ammodytidae; genus Hyperoplus; species Hyperoplus immaculatus. Next base: position 2,881,002 of record OX442371.1, read on the forward strand.
TTAAGCTATTAACTATCTACCATTGTTATAAATCCTTAACAAACTGCTAACAAACACTTAACAAATCATTAATTATCATTAATTAAGAGTTTACTAATGATCTATTAACAAGTTACAACGGATAATTATTATAAAGTGTTACCTATGTTGGTAAACCAAACTGTGGGGCCTGCTGCTGTAAACAACAACAACAACAACAGTGAAACAGTAACTTTTTCATGTAGTTTTCAAACCTCAAACAGTGTTCCAGGGATTATATTTTCCTGTGAGGAAAGTTTGTTTATTCAGTTAAGATAATATCCCTCGGACATCTCTTGACACACCCAAAATTACATACTGCACCTTTAACATCCACCCAACCAAGATCTTGTTTGCTGGATATCCTTGGTTGTACCCATTTGTCTTAACCCTGACTCTTTATCTTGTCACAGTAACTTGCACATTTTAATATTATATGCCATCTCTGCAAATGTCAGTTTTGATTCATGGCCTCTTGTACAAAGTATCATGTCCTTTACACATCAGTTCATTCATGTCGTGTTGTCTAAAGTCTCTGCCGACTGAGCGATGTTACATTGAACCAGAGCATTTCCTCGGGCGAAAAAAAAACAATGTAGGCGTAAATCTTTTATTCAAAATCTGTTGGGCAGATGTTGAGAGCTAAACAGCAAAGCCATCCATGAGGTGGATAATGCACCAGCTGTTTGAAATATGTGATGGCTTATTGTAAAGTAGCACTATTAGCAACACTTTCTTACTTCTCTTATTTTTCCTTAAAAAAGGTGCCACGAGGAACTTTGAAAATTTCTGAAACAGTCAAATATTTCCTCTGATGATCATGAATGACATGTAACAGCAAACGAGACCATCAGTGCAAAGAATGCTATTTTTATATAGTTTTTCTTAATGCCCTCTGTCATGGGTATACTCTCACCCAGGAACTACAGCAGGCGTGGCAAAAACAATACCGCTTTTTTCCAAAGGGGGTGCTAGAATGAACACAAACTGAAAGTTCTTCGGATCACCTTTTAAGGAAACAGTACCTGCCTCCCAAAATGCCCTAATTACAAGGTTGCAATGTTTATAATACACCAACAGTGGGCTTTTCTTGGAGGCAGTTTTTAAATGCAGTGTTGAGTGACTGTTTTACACCCCTATGCTTGCTCCTTCCATCATAAAGTATTGGCAAAAGTTTTTTTTAAATGAACAATAAGTACAAAAAGTCGGTAGCGATGCCACGTAGCACGTTTCAGGAAAGGTAATTACGAGCCGAGCCTTGAAGTACGACATTATCCAAAACATTTCAACCACTTGATGCAATCTTCAGAGAGAAGAGAAAATCAGACTTGAAGTACGCAAGCACTCAGGAGTTAGACACACACACACACACACACACACACACACACACACACACACACACACACACACACACACACACACACACACACACACACACACACACACACACACTTGGCTGTAATTATTTTTAAACACTTCTTCTTAGGACTACAGATGAGAAGCTGCAGCTGGGACACTCTGATGTTAACACTGATTAACTGGAACTAGCACAGTCATGTATTATACATACGCTGGATCGCGCTCTGACTGAATGCCAGTGATGAAGACCTTGCATGTGAAGTCATGGACACATCAATATTTCAAAGCACAAAGAGAAGAAAAACCAAATGACTCTATAATATACATATAAGATCCGGTCTTTAAAGCTGGGGTATATGATTTCTGATTGGTCAAAGTTAACATGAGCTGTACACTTTGACCAATCAGAGCGAGGCTTTAAAAGCATGTAATATTGTTACGTCTTGTCTATCTTTTAAAAGGGTAGTTTGCAGTTAAAAAGGAGTCAGTTGGTGCCGCTTGAATAAAAACATGTCTGGAGGGGGCAAATGAAAGATATCATTGTAAAAGTTTTCTCTCCGCGAATTTCCCCCCCTTTTTTTTTAAACCAATTTTGAAAGAAATACACTTGGGCCCTTTAATGGACGATATGGCTGATTGGATTTACTCTTTAACAGGCACTTTAACAGCCAAAGAAATGTCCTTGTTTTAATTTGAATATTATCAGATTGCATTTCGCTGGCGTCCAGAGGATCTATTGATCTCGGCTTAAAAAGCAGCACTTCATAAAGAAATGTAATGGCGGAAACAATTGGCGCCCGTTGTGATAAGAACAAGACTGATGGCAGTACTCAGCTCAAATTAATAAATAATAAAAATAAATTTAATACAGGGTAGTTAGAAAAGTCCTGTTCTAAGAAAGAAAGAAAAGCGTTTGATTTAAGCCTCTGTTGAAAAAGGTATGGGGCCAGTTTCACAGACATGTATTAAGCCCTAGTCCTGGACAAAATGGAGTTTTGAATGGGGATTGTCCATTGAAAGTACAATTTGGTCCAGAACTAGGCTTAATCCATGTCTGCGAAACCGGCCCTTAAAGTTTTTGATTTATGAGCAAACATAGACGGCCAATTCCATCCAAACGAGTTATAGGCCTTTCACACCAAAATGAACCAAGAGTCAGTTCCAGGCTGGTGTTGGGGTCAGTTCAAAACTGGTTCCAGCCTTATCCCAGTTATGAACCGGTTGGTTTCACATCGACCGGAGACAGCCATGGAGCCGGAAAGAGAGCAACGTCATGACGTCACTGTAAACGTGTGTGTACGTCGCCCGACGGCGCTGCTCTTGTGGCTAACGCTAAAGCTACCGCTAGCTTTAAGCACAACAACAGCGGCGAATACGTCTTATTTTTACACGTGTTAGCTTTCGCTTTGCTTTCTTAACCAAACAGGACCCATACAGCGTATTCTCGCCGGTCAATTTGATCGCTACGTTCGGTAATTATGTTATGTTTACGTCTCGTAGTAGCGGTGTTTTTAAACATGGCGGGCATGAGGTTTTAGTTGGTCTGGTTGGTCAGGATAATCCCTCCCCCGGCCGCTGGCGCAAGCGGTTCACTTCAAACCCTGCTCAATCCTGGGGTATGAGTTGAACCGGTTTTTACGGCCCGGAGCAGGCTTTCTGGCGGTGTGAAACCAAAACACTGGCTCTAACTCCGAACTAGCCCAGAACTAGCACCGATTTTGCGGCGGTGTGAAAGGCCTATCAGTGAGTTAAGTTATCTTTTTATTATTCAATTTACTCAAGGCACATTGAAATTCGTCTTTTCGCATATCCCTCTTTTCAAGTGCCCACACTCCAGAGGGGGTCAGAGCGCAGGGTCAGCCATAGTACAGCGCCCCTGGAGCAGTTTGGTAATATTTTAGCTTTGTGATTAGCCTGGCATTCCCAGAACTGCCACTGCCTGTTGGTCTGGTCACGCTCCGTTGAAGCTTTATCAAGAAGACCAGAAATCTGGGTCTCACGTTTCAATTGGTTCTATCTAATATGGGCGCACCAGAGCCCTTTGTATGGTACTCTGGGGAGGACGTAACCGGATGACGACAGTGACGTGCATGCGACGTCGAAGCCGTGATAGTAAACATCAAAGATGGCTGCGGATATGTTGTGTGAGTTTGAGACTGCTTTGGCCTCGACCGTTAACGATTTGGAAGACGGCACTCAAATATTTCATTAGCAAGTAAGTGGAATGTTCTATTTTGCCGACCGACAACGGCAAATGTTTAATTTAACAGTTTAACAGCTGTTCGCTAAACGAACAGGGCTTACGTCACCTTGTGCATCGCTCTGATTGGTTGTAGTGCTATCCAACTGCATGCAGTGGCATTTGAAATGCACGAGTAGGAGCCGCCCCTTGAGTTTGAAATTACTGTTGATCGTGGCCAGACCCTCTATCGTTCAAGATATCAGGGTATGGATTTCCAGGCTACTTTATGATACTTTGCTGCATCACTTTTTTTTATGATGACAACAACAGCCATCCGCAGCATTGTACAGCCTTGAAGTTGTAACGGTCTTGGCGTGTAGCATGTAGCCACATTTGCCATCCTTATTATTGCAACAGTTGTGGTTGAGAAAGCAGCTATAAAAACCAGCATGACAACAGCATGAAGGTGATTAAGTCTCGAATCTAAAACGAGACCTCATAACATTTTTTTTAAAAAAAATACTTCTCTGATGTTATGAAATTAGATTTTCCAATAAACACTAAACTTCATCGAAAGCTGTTCCCTTGCTGGTTGTGTGTGTGCGTGTGTGTGTGTGCGTGTGTGTGTGTTTGTGTGTGTGTGTGTGTGTGTGTGTGTGTGCGTGTGTGCCTTTTGCTCCGGAATGTGTTTTGATTTTTTCTTTTCATCGCTCAAATTCACACATTCCAGCTTCAAGGCCATTACATTTTCTATTTATTGCCGTGTGGAGAGAGAGAGAGAGAGAGAGCGAGAGAGAGAGAGACAGAGAGAGAGAGTTTTCAGTTGTATAGCGGGCTGTTGGAGTGAGGCTGTTCAGTTTAGTTTGCAGTTTGAGTTTCATGGAGCTCTTGCTGTATAATAATAATGTCTAGTGTAGCTCAATTATAAAATGACTTTGGGGAAAACGGAGAGAGGGAGGGACACTGAAGGAGAGAGATAGAAAATGGAAACATGTAATATTTTAGTTGAGTCTCTGTTTATTAGCCTTGCAACCCACGGTACCGGTTTGATTTAGACTAAGCAAATTTCAGCATAACAATACACAGTAAATAGTACAGGGGTGAGTTAAAACCTAGGTGCTGAAGCTAAGCAGTCACAGACGCACACACACACACACTCGCTCACTCACTCACTCACTCACTCACTCACTCACTCACTCACTCACTCACTCACTCACTCACTCACTCACTCACTCACTTACACACGCACACATGCACACATGCACACAGAGGGAGGGAGGAGAGAGAAAGAGAAGAGAGAGATTGTTCGATGTAGTGACACAGTGAAAGCAGAGGACAAGGAAGACAAAACAAGACAAGACAGGGAACTGAAGAGAGACAGAGACAGACAGCATTAGGCTTTAATGAAACCCTCAGTGTATCTGCTGAGGCGACACTCAAGAGACAACAAAATGGCGGGAGGGTTAGCAAGAGACTGTGTGTGTGTGTGTGTGTGTGTGTGTGTGTGTGTGTGTGTGTGTGTGTGTGTGTGTGTGTGTGTGTGTGTGTGTGTGTGTGTGCGCATGTGAGGGGGACAGAGTGAGTAACAGATGTGATGTGAACCGCAGGCCTCCTGTTGCTCGTACACTCTTCACTGCCCAGAAACCTGTATGCCACCGCAGTGCAGATATCCCAGTCACTCTCAAGCAAGCTACTGCTGTGTGTGTGTGTGTGTCTGTTTGTCTTTGTGTGCGAGTGTGTGTGTGTGTGTGTGTTGCATGTTTGTCTCTGAATCTGTGTTTGTGTGAATGCCTCTGTATGTTTGTATTTTTTTTATTTTGATGATTACGTTTCTTCATTAACTGCTGACTGTGGGCAAGGACGTGTGAGTGATGTCTGACTGGGAGGCAGTGCACACACACACACACACACACACACACACACACATACTGACACACACACACACACTGCAGGTCTTTGCCACACATCTAATTAGCGCCTGCTGCCCTGAAGGTCTTTGAGAGCGTGTGCATTTGTTTAGTCAGCGAGTGAAAGGAATGGGTTGCATGAGGTGTGATGAGGTAATATTTATTCATATGTGATAATGTCAGAATAATCATTTCATTTCATTTCAAAAAAATTATTTAAGGATACGCCCCTTTTAGATGTATCATCTCGTAAAACAACAACAACATACAATACAAATACAATACACAAAACAAACTATTCAAAACAAACACACACAGTACACACACAGGCTCTCACAATTCTCCAAAAATAGCAACAATGAAAATAAATAAATAAATAAACAACAAAAACCAATAAATATGTGCATTCAAAAAGAAGAGCAAGGTGATTTAAGATAAATAAGCAAAGACATCTTGAAGCGTTGTAAAGAGGTGATTGATCTAAGTGAAAAAGGCAAATTATGACGATGGTAAAGCAAAGTTAACTTTAATTTAGTGCCTTTTGGGAAACACAGGCATTAATAATAACCATATAAAAATATTGTTCTTTGCACTGATGGTCTCGTTTTCTGCTACAAGTCATGTATGATCATCAGAGGAAAAACTTACTGATACTGCTTGTGTACATTGTCTGGCCACCTGTCAAAGACATGATTTTATTTTTTTATTTTTTTTAAGTTGAATTTGACAACAATCAACTTACATTAAGGACACTAGTCTAGCACATGGGCACCCCTAGCTCAGTTGGTAGGGCGCCCCCCCCCCACCCCCCGGACCAGGCCCAGCAGCAGACCCGGGTTCGATTCCCGCCCGTGGTCGTTCTCTGCATGTCACTTCCCTCTCCGCCCCATTTCACCTCTGTCTCAATGCACTATCAATAAAGCATAACAATGCCCCAAAAAAAAATATATGTAGTCTAGCACAGTGCTATTAAGTGTTCTAGTGTCAGTCGAAAAACAAACACGTCCCTGTCCGTTCACCCAAACAAAAAGCGGACGATAGCTGCTGCCATCCCAGACGTCCTTTTCGCCACTGTCACATGACAAGTCGCTAAAATGACAATGTTTGCTAAGCACGTAATTTCATGAAATAACACAATGACAGCGATCAAAAATACATTTGTTCTGCCACCACCATCTATTGCAAAACAAAGGCGGGGGGCGAGGGGCGGGGGGCGGGGGGCTGCGCTAAGGGTAACACAATTTTCATATGATTTGACAGCTGGCATAAAAAGAGCCCCATTCTCCATATCCTGGAATAACGAGCGGATCTCTGAAAATTGTGTTTTGGAACTCACACACACACACACACACACACACACACACACACACACACACACACACACAGACACAGACACACACAAACAAACACACACACAGACACAGACACACACACACACACACACACACACACACACACACACACACACAGACACACACACACACACACACACACAAACGCACAAAGGCTGCGAGTGATAGAACAAAGTGGAAAAGTGGGAGGGTGTGTTGAATCCTGAGTCACTCTGTTTGACAGCGGCGTCATTAGGAAACTAGCAATAGGGCTGTAAAGTGCACCGCTGTGATTCCATTAAGGGCTCACGGATATGATGGCCATTCGGAAAAGGAGGGAGAGGAGATAAGAGAAAAATACACAAGATTTGACAGAGGAGAAGTGACGAGTGCAAAGACACGAATGCATAGCTATTCAGGGTTGTGAGCATACATAGACAGGCACGCACACACACACACACACACACAGATAGGCACACACGGAAGCACACACACAGACACAGGCACGCACACACATATAAACACACACACACATACACACACCAGTCACCACGCACACACAGACAGGCAGATACACACGCACACACAGGCACAGGCACGCACGCAAGCACACACACAGACACAGGCACGCACACACATACAAACACACACACATACACACACCAGTCACCACGCACACACAGAAAGGCATGCACACACGCACACACACACACACACACACACACACACACACACACAGCAGTCACCACACATGCGAGTTCCCGGCTGCACATGGTCCCCTGACAAATTAACTAATAAACTAACCTAACATGTGGAGCATTCCTTTTTAACTTGCGGCACCTTACATCAGAAGCAATATGAATCTCCGTTGTACATTTTTAATAATACAATCACAATCACGGCATTCTCTTCTCTTTCTACTTTAATGGTATAGCTGGTTGAAGCGCAGGGAAAAGTGTATTCAATGGGATTAACTTTTGCACGCAATTGCCTCCCGAATCTGCCGCTCCCCTCGGCTCAACTGAGCTTTTATAGTATCTTTATAGCCACACTGGTGAACATTAGTGGAGATAGTTATGCTAAGGAGTCCATTGATTCGCTCAGGATATGGTTTGAGATTCGTCGCAAGGCCTTAAACAAGACTCTAAAGCAAAGGATAATGTCGACTGTAACTGCTGGATGTGTAAACAAGTATGTGTTATGCTCACTAGATTGCCATATTAACTTCAACGCTTAAAGCCCTATGACATGACAATGTTGTGATAAAAACTTGTGTCCGCGGCTTAAAGGCGCTACGAGGAACTTTTAAATATTTCTGAAACAGTCTCATCTTTCCTCTGATGATCATGAATTACATGTAACAGCAAACGAGACCATCAGTGCAAATAATAAGTAATTCAAAAACACAGCTACATTTTAGTCACATTTTACCTTCTAGACATGCTTTGGCTTTTCGAGCTTAAGGTAACTTTCCACAGGGCCCACTGTGATGAAACTTTTGTGGTGCGGGGGGAGGGGAGGGGGGAAGGAATAAGGCAGAGCTCAAAGTAATGAACGACTTTATGGAAATTTTGACATTTAGTCTAAATGGCTTAATGTAGGGGAATGAAAATCCCTCGGTGGAGTAAAGCAATGTTTGACACTTCACTTAACTCCACTTAGAGACTTTAATTGTAATTTACGGGATATTATTCTGCTAGTGCGTGCGTGTCTATGGTGCGTACATTTTCTAATGTGTTTTTGTATTTTTTTTAAATGACCAGAAATTGAAGTCCACACTTGGTCAATGTAGACTCACAGTCCACTGTTGGCAATGTTGGCGTGCGTGTGTGTGTTTGTGTGTTTGTGTGTGTGTGTTTGTGTGTCTGTCTGTCTGTGTGTGTGTGTGTCTGTCTGTCTGTATGTCTGTCTGTCTGTCTGTCTGTCTGTCTGTCTGTCTGTCTGTCTGTCTGTCTGTCTGTCTGTGTGTGGACAGGGAAAAATCGTTCCGAGATTGAGTGAGTGTCTCTTGAGATCACAACTTATGTGCTCTCACTCTGTCATTTCAAAGATACACAGTGTTTCTCATTGGTTGTGATACTTCTGGAGGCGAGTTGTCACCGCGGGACGGGCGCTAAATGGCAAGGATGTGTTCTTGAGCTGACACTTTCACTTTAGCTACTGACTGACAGCAGACAGGACAGTGGATTAAGGCTTCACACTCTCGATAAAGACACACACACACACACACACACACACACACACACACGATTGTACGACTATATTTGTGAGGACATTCCCTTGTGCATTTCCTAGCCACTTCTCACTTTCCTCACTCCTAAGGTTTTTAACTCCAAATGGTTCTCACAAAAATAGTTATAGAAGTGCACACAAGCACATAAACACACACACACACACACAGACAGACGCGCACAAAAAGGCTGTGAGACATTTACACACCCAAACTCACCGAAAAGGCCAAGTCGGCTCACATATCCATCTGCATCGTGTGTGTGTGTGTGTGTGTGTGTGTGTGTGTGTGTGTGTGTGTGTGTGTGTGTGTGTGTGTGTGTGTGTTTGCGGGTTCGACACACAACTTTGCATTTGCAGCACTGTGTGCCATATGGCGCCACTAATTAAGACACCTGAAGTCACGGAGAGACGGTCGCTAAGAAGGATAATGAGAAATTGAGAGAGAAAGATCAAGAAATGTAAGTCATAAGCAAATGCAGAAAAAATAAGTTTTTAGAAAGAACAAGTAGTGGATAGAGCGCGTACCATATCGGCTCCGGCCTTCGTTGCAGCGGTCACGGGTTCAAATCAGACCCGTGGACCTTTAGTGCATGTCATTCCCCCCGCCCCCCTCTCTCTCTCTCTCTCTCTCTCTCCCCATTTCCACTCTGTACTGTCTAATAAAGCTTGAATATGCCCCAAAAAATTATTAAAAAAGAGAGAGAGAGATAGAGAGAGATAGATAGAGAGAGAGAGAGAGAGAGAGAGAGAGAGAGAGAGAGAGAGAGAGAGACCGACCAGGTGTAGAGTGGGAATATTAATGCATGCAGAGAATGTGAAACTGGAAAAGGCGGAAGGCTTAGAAATGCTCTCTCGGGGATGTCTCGGATGTGCTTTATGTGTGTATATATACAGTACATGCATGACTGCTCAAGAATGTGTTATGCTTTTCTACCAGATGTCGAAAGGTTGTGAAAGGTGCTACGAGGAATTTGCTAATATTTCTGAGATAGTCACATTTTTCCTCCGGTGATCATAAATTGCATGTAACAGCAAACGAGACCATTAGTGCAAAGAATGCTTTTTTTGAATATAGTGTTTCTTAATGCCTTTGTCATGGGTAAACACTCACCCAGGAGCAACAGCTGGTGTAGTGAAAACACTACCGCTTTTGTCTAAAGGGGGCGCAAGAGTTAAAACAAACTGAAAGTTCCTCGGAGCACCTTTATGGATGGGGAAAAGTGCTCCTTTTTAATAACCAGTCCCCTCTCCTTTTTTGTATTTAGTTATGGCCAAAATAAAAGACCAAAAAATTTAAAATAAGTGGGAAGTGGGAGATTGAGATTGATGTAACTGAGAAATCTTACTGTATATAAAGCCATGGCAAGGTTCCATTTCTAAGCTGCGTCATCTCACTTTACACTTTATACCTTTCGATCGTCCTAATTCAATTTCCATCGACTAGCACACTTTTCTGTTCAGAGGGCAGGAAGAAGACTGAGAGGAAAACAAATGAAAAATGTCTCTGGACGAGCAGTTATTATTTTTTTTTTTTAAGATTATTTTTTGGGTATTTTCGAGGTTTATTAAATAGCGCAGAGTTGAAATGACAGAGAGAGAGAGAGGGGGGATGACCTGCAGTAAAGGTCCACGGGTCAGATTTGAACCACTGCAACGAAGGCCGGAGCCAATATGGTACGCGCCCCGAGCAGTTAGTTTTATCAGTGTTCTGCTCTCTTCACTTTCACACAGGGAGCTTGAACTGAGTGTCACCACAGGATCCTGCTTGAAATTTCAATGAAAACATACAAAAAAATTGGCTCCGAAGTTTTACTCTTAATTTGGATGATAATTAAAAAAGGCTTATCGGGGAAGATACCGCAAGGAGTGATTACTATAAAGGCACTTAGTGTTGATTAAATATTGAAAAAGGATAAAAGCCAGAGGCATAAAATTTGCCAAAATAAGTAAAAAAAAAAATCATCTTTCTTTAGCATAAAAAACTACACACAAAATAGACATGCGTAGCTTTTATCACCAACCTTAAAAAGAACCTAATTACCCTGAACCAGTTTTTTTAAGGCTCTCTAATAAATCAACACGCATTTCGGCTAGGGGACTGCCGGCGTTTTGGCAGCTATCTGATGGCTTAACTATATCATCTCTCTTTGGATTCTGCTCGACTTCTACTTGTAAGTCTAATTAAGTGGCAAAGCATCAAAGCAAACAGCGCCCGGAGAACATTTTAATTTAAATATCATCGCGGCTTACGACTGCGTTGGCTGCGGTCCTCTTTCCCTTGAGGTCAAAAACCTTGGTTACAATAACAACATGCGTTCTAGTGTGGAATATACTGAGAGAATTACCAAGTGGGGACCATAGTGTTGAGGCTGCCAATCCCAAACACATCTCTCCTTGGGTTTATGCTGTGTGTGTGTGTGTGTGTGTGTGTGTGTGTGTGTGTGTGTGTGTGTGTGTGTGTGTGTGTGTGTGTGTGTGTGTGTGTGTGTGTGTGTGTGTGTGTGTGTGTGCGTGCGTGCGTGTGCACCGATTGGAATATACAGTGCCCTGCAAAAAAAGTAATTCATACCTACTTGAAATTTTCCACATTTTGTAACGTTACAACCACATACAGTGCGTACATTTATTTTATTGGGATTTTATGTGATAAACAAAGACAAATAGAAAACTGAAAAGTTTGGCATGCAAACGTATTCAGCCCCGAGAGTAAATGCTTTGTAGAATCACCTATCGCTGCAATTACAGCTCCAAGTCTATTGGGGTATGTCTATACCAGCTTTGCACATATAGAGACTAACATTTTTGCCCATTCTTCTTTGAAAAATAGCTTGAGCTTCATATTCAGCGTCAGATTGGATGGAGAGTCTGTGAACAGCAATTGTCGAGTCTTTCCAGAGATTCACAATTGTTTTTAGGTCTGGACTTTGACTGTGTAGAAACCTGACAGTCCTTATGCCTCATGTGTGGCACAAAAATCCACAAGATGTCATCAGATTTTACAGATACACTTTGAAACAATCCAAATATACGACTGGTGCCCAAACCTAATTGACTTACCGGATTATAAGGTCGAATAGGGAGCGATTTCTGGAGCAGTGAAACAGAACGGCAGCATTCCAATCATCTTTTTTTGTATAGTTCACATCTGGCAAACCGCGGAAATATCGTTCTATGATTCACCCCGAGGGAAATGACCAGTGTCAACAGGCAGTGCACAAGCCGCCCAGCACTAAAGCCATGTGCAAGGTCATATACAGTATATACAGTGTATATACAGTATATGTCTATGGTACAGACACCAGTGTTATGAATGCCACATGTCCCTGGGCAAGACACTGAACCCCGCATTACTCCCGATGGTTCAGAGAGCGCCTTGCATGGCAGCTACTGACATCGGCGTATGAGTTTGTGTATGAATGGGTGAATGTGGTAAAAATTGTAAAGCGCTATGGGGCTGCAAAACTTGTCTAAAAAGCGCTATATAATAATAATAATAATAATAATAATAATAATAATAATAATAATAACAAATAATAATAATAACAAATAATAATAACAACTAATAATAATAATAATAATAATATATTTAATTTATATAGTGCTGTTCTCGCACTCAAAGCGCTTTACACAGGAGATGTCAAGTCCATTTACCATTTACCATGAATCAATACACATTTCATAGTGCACTATGACTGGTTTTCACTCCTACAAACTTGATTACATCCTACCTCATCACACATTTTTTATCATATTTAGAAATGTCACTGCAGCAGAGAAGGTTGTGCTCGTGCAGTCAATTTGTGACTCTCCCTTTAACATGGAACTGCACCTGTTTTTGTACCTGCTCTGAATGCCAAGCAGCAAGGCAAATGGACTAAGAAAAAAGGAGTAGCCTAAGGACTAGTTTTTTTTTTACCGTTAGAAACATTTAGTTGTTTATGCTTACTGTAATTTGTCTATGTCCTCGCTCCAAAACGCACAGCCAAGCTCCTCAGTTATATTTTTCATTATTGAGAAGTCTCCTTTTCTCACATTGAATTAGCAGATTTTTCCCATTGTATCTTACAAGGTCATACAAGCATTTCAATTGCATATCGTTTATATAATACTAATAATCCTGCAAGTGTGGGTATGTGTCCAGATAAATCCATTGCAGCATCAACATGTAGTATATGTAACTGATCTTGATATTCAGTAAATAAAAAGGATCTTAAAATGCAATATCTCAAACCTCTTCAAAAAATAGTTATTTAT
>OX442371.1:2901784-2921784 GCA_949357725.1 Hyperoplus immaculatus
TCGGTTACTTTGAAGCGGTCGTCAAATGAGTTGACACAAAGGTGATCAAGCCCTATCAGTTCCACCAAACTCTCTCTGTATTTCTCAGTTTGGCAGCGTTTACAAACTAGTGTCGCCTCCCGACACTGGCGCAAGAGCTCAAGAAAAATCCCCAAGAAGAGCCCAAGAAATGTTTCAGTTGTTGATTCTACTGCTAAGAAAAAACCTGGACGTACAGCAGAAGGTATAAAATCCAATGCGCAATCATGGAAGGCCTTACCTCATGTAGATGCGCCGACAGTGTCAGAATTACTCATGGGGGGGGCGGCAGAAGTTACGCACTATAGCTTTAAAGTAAATGAAAATGCTCTCACACACAGACACACACACACACACACACACACACACACACACACACACACACACACACACACACACCAAACCAATGGATTGTGGTCTTTCTATGGTATCTGTTGAAAATAAGTGTATAGAGTAACCCCAACCTTGTCCTATAGGTATTCAACTATCCAACATTACATTGAGTACCCACGTCCCGTCAACACATCATGATAAGAATTCCCTATCCCACTCATTAGACCCATTTCCTTTTTGCATAATTGAATCATCTTGGAGCAAACACTAATATAAATCCACAGTTTAGGGTCTGTGAAATGTCCTTGGGAACATACATGAAGTTGATCCTTATTCAGTTGTACATAATCTAATTATAAAATGGGTTTGACATACTTATAGAAAGCCACGGCCATGTTATGTTTAATATTGTAATACGGCGGGCCATGTAAATGGGTGGGCATTACGAGGTGAGTTTTACACTTTAATGGCATGTTTGTTTTATTGAATATGGCGTCAAAGGCAGAAAAACTGGAAGGGGGACTGAGTCATTGGGGAGGCCATGCAATATAGTGCAGTTTTAATGAAGCTCTCATAGGACTAAACATGGAATAAGGCAGGGCAAGCTAACCGTATTTGGTTAGCACATTTCACGCACGTACAAAATGAATGGACAGTCCCAAGAACAGAGAATCGGAGCCTCGCTCTGACCAATTAGAAATCATATACCCCAGCTTTAAAAGGTGCTCCGAGGTACTTTCAGTTTGTGGTAATTCTTGCACCCGTTTTGGACAAAAGCGGTAGTGTTTTTACAACGCCAGCTGTAGTTCCTGGGTGAGCGTATACCCATGACAAAGGCATTAAGAGAAACTATATAAAAATAGCATTCTTTGCACTGATGGTTTTGTTTGCTGTTACATGTCATTTATAATCATCAGAGGATACATTAGATTGTTTCAGGAATATTTAAAAGTTCCTCGTAGCACCTTTACCATTGCTGTATAATGTGTCGGACTAATGTAACGTCCGACTTGTGGCATGGCAACAGAAAGGAGGCAAAATATACCACTGCATCCAAATACAAATAAAATATCCGTCCACATAAATTGAGAGCAAATTAACTAAAAACTAAAATTGGGTCAGAGTGACATAGAGAGACAGTGCTGGTTACAAATAGGAATGCGCATGTTGCTGAAAACAAGCTGGAAGGCGCACCCACACACACACGCACACGCACATGCACACACACACACACACACAGTCAAACACACACAGTCACACACACGCACAGGACACAGAGGAGAGCTTAAAGGGACTCATTCTTTGTATTATTTCTCAGATGTATTTTCTTCAGGGCAAGTCAAAAATAAGAAAAAAAGAACACAGCTTGACAAAGCGGCCCTCCGGCTTCATTAACACACACATTAAAGTAGGACGTCCCAGTCGGGAATTAGACCATTTAGTCATTGCAGTGATTGTGTCGAAATCCAAAATCCAACCATTGTGAAGCCTATACAATGTCTAAAATCTTTAAAATAAAAAAAATGTAGTGCCCTTTTGAAAATTACCTGTGAATATATGGCTGTGTATAAACATTGGATATATTTTTCAGAACACACACACACACACACGCACACACTCACACACGCACGCACACGCACACACACGCACACGCACGCACACGCACACACGCACGCACACACACACGCACACACACACACACAGACTCAGTATGGACAGGTAGCGGATCGTGAGGAGATATTCATTGATTTTAACCAAAAGTGATTTTGACAACAAGTGTAGTTTCTAGTAGAAGTAAAAGTGAAACTGACAGAAAGTGTGTGTGTGTGTGGGTTTCACGTGTTTCCAGAAGTTCTAAACCCGGGTCTTTTCACAGCGCAGCGATTGCTTCCTTCACGGTCTGATTAACCTTCATATTTCGACAGAGAAAGTGAGAGACGTGTGTCTGGGTGTGTGTGTACGTGTATTTGTATGTGTCTGGGTGTGTGTGCATGTGTATTTGTGTGTGTGTGTGTGTGTGTGTGTGTGAGAGAGAGAGAGAGAGAGAGAGAGAGAGAGAGAGATAAAGAGAGAGTGTGGAAAACAAGACCGGAGACATTAGCAGAAGACAACAGATGGGCAGGGCGGGAGAGAGAACGTTAAGAAGGGTAGACAAGGTGATATGCCGACAAGAAGAAAGAGTTCATAATAACACTAACACACACACACACACACACACTATTATTTATTTCTGTTTTTTATCATTTTGTGTCATAGCAAGCCAGCCTTATAATGCTTATTTTCAATTAAAACATATTGAGCTAACAAATCCCAATATTCTGTCTATCACTGAAATGTTGCTTGTTAAAGTATTGTTTCTTATATGAAGTTTCATGAGAGATTTGGGCAAGAAATTAGACCGACATTCTTGGTAAGTGTTCGAATTTTTGAAGTGTACCCACTATCCTGACTTCCTTTCTGCTTCCTTTCCTTTCAGCAGCAACGCACACACACACACACACACGCGCACGCACACACACGCACGCACACACACATGCACGCACACACACACCATAGAGGCAAAAAAAAAAACATCTAACCGGCACTATTTGTTAAAATCCATAACACTGTGTTTTGCAAGTTTTTAGCAACTCTCTATGATCCATTTATGAATTCCAGCTACAGTCAATTTTTATATCCCAGCAGTTCCAGGAAGCATTTATTTCTACGCCAAAATCAATTTACCACATCACAAAAAATGTAGCTGACTGAAACCCTGCACTTCATTAAGATTCAACAGCTCAAGCAGTTTTTTTTAAAAAGTCAGGTGATATATCCATGATGGCTGATGTACAGTGCAGTAGAGGATGCAGGATGCAGTAGAATATGTGTTGAAAAATAGTTTGCTGATAAGAAATGTCATAAATAAATAAAAGGCTAAAAACTGTAGAAAGAAAACGAGTTAAGGCTGTTACATACTCCGCGAGAAGAAAGAACAAAGTTCTCGGTGACAGAGCTGCGAGAAGAATATGACGTCATTTTCTTCTCTCAGCTCTTGTTCAGCTGTTCTCGTAGCTTGTTCTCGACACATCACCCGGGCCAAACTTTCTTCTCGCAGGTTGTCTGTGTGTGTGTGTGTGTGTGTGTGCGTGTGTGTGTGTGTGTGTGTGTGTGTGTGTGTGTGTGTGTGTGTGCGTGTGACATTAGTACTTGCATTGTATTAGGGTGGAGTGAGATATCTAATTTGCCTCTTTCTAATGATCTCAAACCCTGAACAAATTAAACAAACAAAAAAAATTTAAAAAAAGTAAAAAATATTGTACTTTTTATAGCTGTCAATTCTGAGCATTTACAATTGATGATATTCACTGTTTTATAAAATGACACACACACGCAGGCATGCGCGTCACACACAGACACACACACACACACACACAAACAAAAAAGTGTGATAAAGTAGGTGTGGGCATCCTTTCCCTAAATTCTACCTCACAGGCTCAATTTCAGGTTGTGAGAATTTACGAGTAAGGGAGTGCAGTATGATTTGTATCCAGCTTCATAGGAACAGGTGCATCACTTGAATAGCAGCAGATACATTATGTTGAGTCATCTGCTTGGTGTCAGGGAGGGTCAGGCCCTTTTATGATGAGCAAGTAAATACTGAAAGGAGGGAAGCCAAAACATGGCCGCCTAGTCGCAATTATTAGTTGCTGTTATCACAAGAAAATCAAAGGGTCGTTTTAAGGCAAGGCAAGGCAATTTTATTTATAGAGCACATTTCAGGCACAGGGCCACTCAAGGTGCTTCACAGGGTTAAAATCAAATAAAGAATACAAATACAAAAAAAAAAAAAAAAATGAACAAATTTAAAACATGGATAAAAATACAACATTTAAATAAAAGAATTAAAACATTTTACCAAAAAAAAAAAAAAAAAAAAAAAATTACAGGTTAAAAGGGAAACAAGAACGTTTTGAGACCCGATTTAAAAGAGCTGAGAGTCTCAGCGGACCTCAGACTCTCTGGCAGTCCGTTCCAGACATTGGGCGCATAAACGCTGAATGCCGCCTCTCCCTGTTTAGTCCTAGCTCTGGGGACTTTTAAAAGACCTGTCCCAGACGACCTAAGGGCTCTGGGCGGCTCATAACGTATCAGCAGATCAGTAATGTATTTTGGCCCTAAACCATTTAAGGCTTTGTAGACCATCATCGATATTTTAAAATCAATTCTTTGAGTGACAGGAAGCCAGTGTAAAGACCTAAGAACTGGGGTAATGTGATCTACTTTTTTGGTCCTAGTGAGGACTCGAGCAGCAGCGTTCTGAATTAGCTGAAGCTGTCTGATTGATAACCAGATCACGATATACTAAACATGAGATTTTTTTGTAATATCATATTATATTTTAAGGCAACGCCCATTTTGTCAAGATAGCAGCATTTACTATAAGAAGTAATAACTGTTTTTGGGGTTTTATCAAGATAAAAGCATAATTAACTTGTTAAAAGGGGGTGATATGATGTCCTAGAGGGGCCGACCAGTAACCATGAGGTCTCTGGTTCCTCCTCCCAGTAACCATGAGGTCTCTGGTTCCTCCCAGTAACCATGAGGTCTCTGGTTCCTCCTCCCAGTAACCATGAGGTCTCTGGTTCCTCCTCCCAGTAACCATGAGGTCTCTGGTTCCTCCTCCCAGTAACCATGAGGTCTCTGGTTCCTCCTCCCAGTAACCATGAGGTCTCTGGTTCGATCCCCGGCACCGGACAGGAGGGTGTTAGTAGTAAAACTTGCGGTGGCTGCTATTACATCTACGGTGCCCACCATCTCTACCATTGTGTCCTTGAGCAAGACTCTTAACCCCCAAACTGCTCCAGGGGGGCTGTACTATGGCTGACCCTGCGCTCTGACCCCCTCTGGAGTGTGGGAACTTGAGAGGGGAGATGAGAAAATTTGAATAAATAAACAACAAAAATAAAAAGTACAGCTTTTCTTGGTCTTCCATCAAAATTATGTATTTGTAAGATTTTTTATCAGTACCACAACAATTGAATTTGTGTTTATACCGCCGGGTTCAATGCCTCATAGCACATGATTGTTACAAAGCCATTTTACAAACCCTATCCCTGAAAACAAATCACTGATCCGTGGAGTATGATATTTTTCGTTGCAAAATCCAAAACTGTCTAGTGATGGGTGGGTACGTGTGTGTGCGTGTGTGTGTGTGCGTGTGTGTGTGTGTGTGTGTGTGTGCGTGTGTGTGTGTGCGTGTGTGTGTGTGTGTGTGTGTGTGAATCGAGAGAGAGAAAAATAAAAAATAAACTCCAGACCAGCTACAGGGCGAATTTTGAGTTATTAGGAAATAATAAATCAAAATCAAAGACTTCCGGACACCCCAAAATCTGAATACAAATGAGTCATGGAGGGGGGAGTGGGCTGTGTGTGTGTGTGTGTGTGTGTGTGTGTGTGTGTGTGTGTGTGTGTGTGTGTGTGTGTGTGTGTGTGAGGGCCTGTCGGTTGGTGCGCTAGAGTCATTATTTCATCTGTAGTAATTTACGGCCGGGATTCCTCGGAGCGAGACAAAGGGAGGGAGACGCTCACAAGTGGACGCACAGTCACTATCAGAATATGAATGAGAAGCCACACACACAATGGCAATTACCTTCATTAGTCAGAGCGTGTGTGTGTGTGTGTGTGTGTGTGTGTGTGTGTGTGTGTGTGTGTGTGTGTGCACGGGCGCGTGCGGTAGTAATGGACAGTAAATTAGCCCATGTGCTTCCTAATTGCCGATAGAAGATTATAGTGTGTGTGTGTGTGTGTGTGTGTGTGTGTGTGTGTGTGTGTGTGTGTGTTCGAAGCTGGAGTCAGTGTTGGAGAAAATGACGGGCGAGTGTGGACGGACACTTATCGGTGATTATTTCAGCCTGATGGCAAACGTGTTCCGCTCTAAAGATATGCTCTGTTGATTCACAGTTTAGAAAGAATGTAACGCATGTGAGTCTGACTGTCTAGTACTGCGTTTTGAAGGAGTTATATATACTGTAGATGGGACCCTTTTTCTAAAGTTGAATGAGCAAAATCCGTAGTTAAATCCTTATTTAAGTTGGATGGACGATATGCCGAAACATGGGCTTTGTTCCAAATCGCATACTTTCTTTTTTCTACTCTACATCTGACCATAAAAATAATCTAGTTAGCATGCAGCAGTAGGCATACAATTGGGACATACTTTTACTTATTTATTTCATCACAACATTGCTCCTTGATCTTGCCTCTTGCTTTTACATCCGTCTCATCCCCGGTTGTCTTCGTACAGAGGCTCCGTCGATGTGACGTCACTTCCGGTTGCACACTGGATTGTGGGTCGGTATAGTTTCCCAAATAACATGCTGATTTCAACACTAAAAATCTCAGTCGTATATAATAGACATTGCGGTATTTCTAAGCATACTAAAGCTGACCACACAAATTGGGACTTAAATATTTTTTTTTCTTTTTTTTGGCATTTATTTTTATGCTTTATTGACAGTGTAGAGACAGAGTTGAAATGGCGCAGAGAGGGGAGTGACATGCAGAGAACGACCGCGGGCTGGAATCGAACCCGGGTCCGCTGCTGGCCGAGGCCCATGGGGGGGGGGGGGGGGGGTTGGGGGGTACTAAATAGTAGAAAGTATGGGGATTGGAAAGGCAGTGCAAGTTAAACAGCCTCTTGTCCAGCATTCCTATCTCCCCAGGCCCTTTCATCCACCAGATGCCATTAGACCAAACTGATCCATCCATCCTCACACCTGTTCCCACTTTCCTAATCTGCCCGGGCTCAATAGCTTGGCCCTTCCGCACTAACGTCCTCACCTGCGTCACACACACACACACACACACACACACACACACACACACACACACACACACGCCCCCATCAGTCACTCACTACCAAACACCTGTTTATTGGTCCCTGGTTCAGATCCTAATTGTTCACAAATGGCGTTTTTTTTTCTCTTTTTTTTAAAGATTTTTTTTGGCATTTTTATGCTTTATTGATAGTGTAGAGACAGAGTTGTAATGGGGCAGAGAGGGGAGTGACATGCAGAGAACGACCGTGGGCTGGAATCGAACAAGGGTCCGCTGCTGGCCGAGGCCCATGGGGGGGGACGCCCTACCAACTGAGCTAAGGGCGCCCCCTGACAAATGGCGTTTTGTTTGTGGTTTTTCATGACATTTGAAGCAGTTCCTTTCTACATACTTGAATTATACTGTATACTATATATCAGGACTGGCAAGAACAATACGAATATTCAACTATGTGTTCGTTAGGTTAGAATTCAAGGCTCAATCCTGTATTTAAAAGTTTGTTTTGTTTTCCGTTTTGTTTTTATGCAACAAAACGATTCGCAAAAGTAGCTTAAAGCTGGGGTATGTGATTTCTGATTGGTCAAAATTAACATGAGCTGTACACTTTGACCAATCAGAGCGAGGCTCCGATTTAAAAAAATTTAATTAAAAAAAATAATAAATCCGATTCTCTGTTCTTATTGACTGTTGGGACTGTCTATTCACTTTGGCACGACTTTGTTGGTGTAGAGCGTGTCAGGGAGGGACCATAGGGGAGGGACCAAAGAGAACAAGTGGAGCGGTTGAGGTATTTGGTTTCGAATCTCTATCCCAACTGCCATTTTCTCCCCAAATCCTCCACCCCAGCTTTAAACTATAAATATTTTTCTTTAAACAACTTTACTATACGGCTTGTATCAAATTATGCATTATTATATGATTGCAGTCGCACAACTTTTTTAGATGATACATCATGGATATGTAAAAATTTGATCAACTATTTTTATCAGCAACATGTTATTGATTTTGGGATTAAAGAAGCTCAGATAAGGGGGCGCCCTTAGCTCAGTTGGTAGGGCGTCCCCCCCATGGGCCTCGGCCAGCAGCGGACCCGGGTTCGATTCCAGCCCGCGGTCGTTCTCTGCGTGTCACTCCCCTCTCTGCCCCATTTCAACTCTGTCTCTACACTATCAATAAAGCATAAACAAAAAATGCCAAAAAAAAAAATCTTAAAAAAAAAAGAAGAAGCTCATATGCTAGCTTTGTAAAAATGCAATATTATATTATATAACATTTAAAATTTAAAATGTGTACAAGCAATCAGGGTTTGCTTAAAAATCAGCTTCAAAGGTTTGCACAGCCAACTTTGTGTTCATTAAATAAGGTCCCATACATTATTGCTCAGTCTCATTTTATCCATCTCCCTTTCTTAAAAAAACATGATATTACATAATACTTGTGGGTGGGGCAGATAAATTATTTTGCTTCAGTGATACATTATTAAAAAATGAAAGAGTACGTATTGTCCTGTCCCATGACTAATACATGAGTTGCCATCTGGGCACTGATTCCACACCACAGCTTTGATTGGTGCTAATGTCAGCGGTTATTTATTGAAAGTAAACATGACCAACTAGCCTCTGGTGATGTATCAGGGACAGGTTGACTGCTGGTGAAAACAAATAATAGGATCAACAGATCAGCACGGGCGGACACCAAGATGCATCACAAGCTCTGTGTCCTAATTGAGGGAAACGGATATAAATAAATAGGTGTGTGTGTGTGTGTGTGTGTGTGTGTGTGTGTGTGTGTGTGTGTGTATGTGTGTGGGTGGGTGGGTGGGTGGGTGGGCGGGCGGGTGTGGGTGTGTGTGTGTCTAAGGCCTAAGCCAAGCCAAGCCACAGGCAGATGGAGGGGCACAAACAAGAGTTTGAGACAGGTGTGTGTGTGTGTGTGTGTGTGTGTGTGTGTGTGTGGACAGGGAAGGCATCCTCATAAATAATGGACAACACACTCATGCAAGAAGACGGTCATTAGCAGAGTGAGAAATGGAGAGAGTGGGACTCCAGTTGTTGACAGTCAGACAGAGAAAACATTTGGTCAAACTGGAGACTCACACGCACACACACACACACACACACACACACACACACACACACACACACACACACACAAACAACAAAGTGCTATTTCAGGCTATCACAAGGAATTTTAGAAAAGAACTGTGGAAAGTGTCAGTTCCTATTCACTTGATATAGGCACAGCACTTCATGTTGGCCCAGCACAGTAAATGTAGGTTAAACCTCTTGGTCTGCATGTTTTGACCATATAAATCACAGGCATATCCACACACAGTTATAATTATGTGTAAAAACAAAACAAGCGTTGCCTCAATGGTCTTTGGTTAATGTGTTCATAGCATTTGTAAAATAGTAGATTTTTTTTTAAGAATAGAACTATTCAATATAATATAAAATTTATTCCATGAGAAGCCCTACTAACATTTTTTTCTTTCATAATAAGGTCCACATACACACACCACACACACACACACACACACACACACACACACACACTCACTCACTCACTCACTCACTCACTCACTCACTCACTCACTCACTCACTCACTCACTCACTCACTCACTCACAGACACTCACTCACTCACTCACTCACTCACTCTCTCACTCACACACACTCACTCACTCACTCACTCACTCACTCACTCACTCACTCACTCACTCACTCACTCACTCACTCACACTCACACTCACACTCACACTCACACTGAATGCCTGTGTAAGCAACTTCTGGTTCTCATATTTATGGAATGATATATCTTTGGACTCTTTCACATTGGCCTCTATGCAGAATGTGGCACGAGGTGCTGGAGGGAGTTGATGAATGATGTGCAGCCAGTTTTTATTTACTTTTTTAAAAGATGCCACGACTAAAACCTTATGTTTATTTTAGGAGGTTTCTGTTTTGTTTTGTAGTGGGGGAACATGCAGCAGAAATGGATCAGACAGACAGACAGACAGACAGACAGATAGACAGACAGACAGACAGACAGACAGACAGACAGACAGACAGACAGACAGACAGACAGACAGACAGACAGACACACACTCACAGACAGACAGACAGACAGACAGACAGACAGACAGAGACTCACTCTCACACTCACACTCACACTCACAGACAGAGACACTCACTCACACTCACGCACACACACTCACACTCACTCTCACTCTCACTCTCACTCTCACTCTCACACTCACACACACACACACACACACACACACACACACACACACACACACACACAAACACACGTCAATAAGATGCATCACATAAGGAATCTGTTTTGAATAAGTAAGTGATGTATTTTCTAGAGCAGAAATATCTTACTTTTACCTCTCACTGCCGAAGCGGAACTTTGATGTAATGTTATGACAGTCTAGTTTCATTCTGCCACTCTCACAACTTGTTTCATTTAACCATATATGTTTTATTGTTGCTTATAGTTTATTTCACTTTGCAGACTTTCTTAGCCTACATTGATTTCTGTACAACATGAGGTAAATAGTCTTGTACTGTGTGGTGAAGTGGGTATAGGGCGGTCGTCCACTTGGGTTTGAGGGTCGGTGGTTCGATCCCCCGTCTCCCCGTCACATGTCAAAGTGTCCCTGGGCAAAGAGACACTGAACCCTAAATTGCTCCGGATAGTTAGCTTGCACCCTGCTTGGTCGTATGCGCGTGTGAAAGGGTGAATGTGTACAAAACAAAGGTCTATGGAAAAAATTAAGAGACCAGTCTACACACACACACACACACACACACACACACACACACACACACACACACACACTCAGGGCAAACGGCTGTGTTGTTGAAAGCTTTTGGGACACACCTCTTCCTTTGCAGTAGTGTCCAAGTAAGATAAAGCACGCCTGTCACTGCCCACACAATCTATTCACTGTGTGTGTGTGTGTGTGTGTGTGTGTGTGTGTGTGTGTGTGTGTGTGTGTGTGTGTGTGTGTGTGTGTGTGTGTGTGTGTGTGTGTGTGTGTGTGTGTGTGTGTGTGTGTGTGCTTTCGATCCGTGGGTGGCAGCACTTGAGTGTGTGTATCTATTTTTATACCTTTCATTCTTTTTGTAATGTCTGTCACGGCGGCAGCAAGCATGCAACGAAAAAATAGTGTGTGCCAGGGCTTCTTGCGTGTGTGTGTGTGTGTTTTTGTGTGTGTGTGTGTGTGTGTGTGTGCCTTTCACAGCTCGAAAGCTGTTGGACATCTTCCCCCTCCTTCCCCACCCGTTGACCAAAGCAAATTTCCAAAGACGTGACTTCAAACCATGTACACACACACACACACACACACACACACACACACACACAGCTTGTAGCCTGTTTAGGGGCACAGGGTTCATACATTACTGTTGAAAAAGCCTCAGTTCAATCCGATGTGATTTACTCAAGCGAATGATAAAAAAAACTTCTATCCTTCGGGGGTTAGGCACAATATGACCACTGCCTGGCTGCCATGGTGAAAGCCCCTTCTCTTTTTGCTCCACACCTTTTATAAAAAGGAAAAATAACATGTGCTGAATGCTGTGTCCACTAGAAATGCGTTAGTAGTCATATATTTTGCAGTTTCTTTATCGGTAGAGTGAGACTAATTTGTAGAAAAGTTGGCAAGCCTCAGAATTATTGCAATCTTAGAAAGTTAAATGTCTCAATGTGCTATGGCATTAAAGCAATCTATCAAATGAATCCATCTAATCCAACAATAGAAGCAATACATGTGTTCCTGTAGGTCAATATTGTCCAAATAATGCTTCATAAAAGGCCTTTTGTATCACTCTGAAACCTACATTAATATTAAAGGCGCAGTGTGTAATATCAGAATATTTAGAGTGTGACTTTTAGTTGTGAACGTTCTAGAATGCAACACTCCCTGGGTAACCCCACCACTTTCGAATAATAACAAGCTACGGTGGCCTTCAAGGACAAGAAGCAACTGATATTTTCAAGCGATTAAACATTATTTTAAAACACACTTGTGAATATGATAGCCCATTTCTACCAAGTCTGTTCTGAAAAAATTCTAATAAATTCTACACACTGCTCCTTTAACATAAACTTTGTCTTCAACCTCTGGCTAAGTTTATCACTTACCCATTACCTGCCTAGAACAATGTGGTAGGATGGCCTAGAGAAAAGGTGGCCGACCAGTAACCATGAGGTCTCTGGTTCCTCCTCCCAGTAACCTTGAGGTCTCTGGTTCCTCCTCCCAGTAACCATGAGGTCTCTGGTTCCTCCCAGTAACCATGAGGTCTTTGGTTCCTCCTCCCAGTAACCATTAGGTCTCTGGTTCCTCCCAGTAACCACGAGGTCTCTGGTTCCTCCTCCCAGTAACCATGAGGTCGCTGGTTCCTCCTCCCAGTAACCATGAGGTCTCTGGTTCCTCCCAGTAACCATGAGGTCTCTGGTTCCTCCTCCCAGTAACCATTAGGACTCTGATTCCTCCTCCCAGTAGCCATGAGGTCTCTGGTTCCTCCTCCCAGTAACCATGAGGTCTCGGGTTCCTCCCAGTAACCATGAGGTCTCTGGTTTGATCCCCGGCACCGGACAGGAGGGTGTTAGCTGTAAAACTAGTAGTGGTTGGTATTACGTCTACGGTTCCCACCATCTCTACCATTGTGTCCTTGAGCAAGACTGTTAACCCCCAAACTGCTCCAGGGGCGCTGTACTATGGCTGACCCTGCGCTCTGACCCCCTCTGGAGTGTGGTAACTTGAGAGGGGAGATGAGAAAAGACCAATTTCAATGTAACCAATGACTAATAAAGTAACTTAACTAAACTTAACTTAGAAGATGACACCAATCCCTCTTCCAAACTCAACCCCCCTCCACCCCCCCACCCATCTGAATCAATTAAATTGCTCTCCACATACAAAGAGCTCTGGATATCATTAAACTACATTGTTGGGGCCATTCCTCGCTAACCCAAAATCTCAATTTCTTCTGAGCCAGGTGCAGCTTTGCGATAGTCCATATGGAGAGGGACACACACACACACACACACACACACACACACACACACACACACTCACAGACACTCACTCATGCACAGAGAGAGAGAGACACACACACACACACACACTCTCACGTACAGAGACACACACACACACACACACTCACGTACAGAGACACACACACACACACACACACACACACACACACACACACACACACACACACACTCACGTACAGAGACACATACATAAACACACACACACTCATGAAGACACACACACACACACATACACACACACACACACACTCATGAAGAGACACACACACACACACACACACACACACACACACACACACACAGACACACACACACACACACACACACACACACACACACACACACACACGTTTAAGTGGAGCTGCAGTATTGCTCACCTGAGAACTCAACGATATAATTGAGTTCTCCTCACAATAATATATCAAATTCAACCTTACAATACGGAGTGTCAGACCCAAACCAATTTTTTTCGCGGGGCTTTCGTGCTCATTAACCTATAGCTTGACTGAAAAGGCTTTTCTCGCCTCTGGCTCCATAGTTACTGTATCTTTTTACCATTCCAGGGAGCGACATCACTCATTTTCAAACACCCTCTATATTCTGAAAAGTGTCTGCTGCACTCACTCACTCACTCACTCACTCACTCACTCACTCACTCACTCACTCACTCACTCACTCACTCACTCACTCACTCACTCACTCACACACTCACTCACTCACTCACTCACTCACTCACTCACTCACTCACTCCCTCTGGTTTGGACTTTAGCTTTGTGCCTGTGATGCTCTGAAAAGCTGCAGTGGTTTGGGTTGTCTTCTAAAAGCCATACTAACGTCCTACTCATACTAAAAGCCCTACTAATGTCCTACTCATACTAAAAGCCATACTAACGTCCTACTCATACTAAAAGCCATACTAACGTCCTACTCATACTAAAAGCCCTACTAACGTCCTACTCATACTAAAAGCCATACTCACGTTCTACTCATACTAAAAGCCATACTAACGTTCTACTCATACTCAAAGCCCTACTAACGTCCTACTCATACTCAAAGCCCTACTAACGTCCTACTCATACTAAAGCCCTACTAACGTCCTACTCATACTAAAAGCCATACTAACATCCTACTCATACTAAAAGCCCTACTAATGTCCTACTCATACTAAAAGCCCTACTAACGTCCTACTCATACTAAAAGCCATACTAACGTCCAACTCATACTAAAAGCCATACTAACGTCCTACTCATACTAAAAGCCATACTAACATCCTACTCATACTAAAAGCCCTACTAACGTTCTACTCATACTCATTTTGACGTCAATTTGAGTATGTTGTGGTTGTGAATGCGAGTTTGTTTAGGCGAGAAATGCACCGGATGAGTACTAACTTCCGGGAAGATTTTGTGTATGGATCGATAGGATACTTTTCCTACTCAACCAACCGCCCCACATTGCATTTTCGTCTTTTCAAACAACATGGACGTTTTTTTTTACTCTGAAAAGTTGCAGTGGCCTCGGAGTATTTAGTATAGGCAGTGTCCACCTTTTCTGAGACTGTTTTAATCTCTGGCTGTGTTCGAAAAGCCCTACTAACGTCCTCCCTCCTACATACTCAACATGTGTATACTACATACTGTCTACTTAACGATCCATTGTGTATGCGAGGTTCGTCGGACCGTTTACACTGAAGTATACATGTGGGGCGGTTGAGTAGGAAAAGTAACCTGTCGATCTATACACAAAATCTTCACAGTACTCCGTGTATTTCTCTCCTACATAAAACTTGCATACACAACCACAACATACTCAAATTGACGTAGAAATTAGTATGAGTAGGACGTTAGTAGGGCTTTCAGTATGAGTAGGACGTTAGTAGGGCTTTCAGTATGAGTAGGATGTTAGTAGGGCTTTCAGTATGAGTAGGATGTTAGTAGGGCTTTCAGTATGAGTAGGATGTTAGTAGGGCTTTTAGTATGAGTAGGACGTTAGTAGGGCTTTTAGTATGAGTAGGATGTTAGTAGGGCTTTTAGTATGAGTAGGACGTTAGTAGGGCTTTTAGTATGAGTAGGATGTTAGTAGGGTTTTTAGAATGAGTAAGACGTTAGTAGGGCTTTGCAAACACAGCCAGTGTCTTGGACTATTTAGTATAGGCAGATTCCACCTTTTCTGAAAGGCTGGAATCTGTCTTAATCTCAATTTTATTTACTTAGAAATGTGTTCATTGGCTTGTTTTTCTGTAACGAATCAACACATTAGGCTGTCTTCCATTTTGGCTTTTGTCCTGGGATTATTACATATTTTTCTTTCTTTCTGACACCTTGCAGCATCTCTCCAGTTTACTCCACCAGCATTCTTGGCATTTCCAGACACTGTGTATAATTGCAATGGCGTGAAATGCAGCCTGTTGTATTCTCTCATTTATCCACATTTCTAAAAAGGTACACTGCACCGTTAACAAGGGTTCTTTAGACTGTGTTACAGTTAAAAAAAGAATAATTGGATATTGGGGGAGACTGTTAGAAAGTAAAGAAAGTAAACTTAGTAAAATCATGTACAATCAGCTACACAGCTTGCAGAGCAGCGGTGTGTATGCTTCACCCTGGGTATCGCAGGTGAAACAGATACTGGATGACTGCGGGTTGTCATACATCTGAATAACTCAAAAGTATAACAACATTAACTGGCTGAAAAGAACTGTTGAGCAGAGGTTAAAAGATCAATTCATTCAGAGGTGGCAGAGCGAGCTTACAAGCATGACTTCCTGTGACACGTACATAGAATTTAAGAGTTTAAATCAGAAAAATATCTGCTGTATGGACCAAAAGTCCAGGCAGGCTATCTGCAATTTGAGAACGAATAACACCAGAATACCTAAAGTCACTGGAAGATACAAAGGGCTGGAAAGAAGAGAAAGATTGTGCAACCTCTGTGATTCCAATTGTGTTGGTGATGAGTATCATGTATGTTTTGAGTGTGGGAATTTGGATGTAATGTACTATAGAAAAAAATACCTGACAAAATATTATGTTTATTTACCATCTAGGATTAAACTGATTTCGCTTTTGAGGTCAGAAAAACCAGGGGTTATTGTTAAGACAGGAGCCTTTCTGAGAACTGTCCTGCCATTGTTTAAGTAATGTTTTTTGTTTTTTGTTTTTGTTTTAGTTTTGTCCTTGCCGTACACCATTGTATGTTTGTAATGATTTAATTTGAATTGTGTGCTCCATGCCATGTGCTATGGCCGTGAGCCGTAATAAATAAATGAAATTAAAGAAACAAACTTGATATAAATGGATACTTAATTAGTGTTTAGTCACAGTATTTTTTATTACCAGAATGAGCTATTTATATCTACATAGGAGCGGCAAGCACCGCCATGTTGCACCGCCATGTCTCACTGCCGGTGCACGTGCAGAGCGACAGAGGGGTGAATGTTCATGCTCCTACAATGGCGGAGCAGTTTTTATCATGTTTTATCACACTAATGGATCTGAGATGATGCTAGATGACTTGCTGCTTGAAGACCGCAGTGCATTAATGTGGTGACGTGGGGACGAGCGAGGGGACTGCTAACTGCAGTAACTGGCAGGAGGTTAGCTAAAAGAACCATTCCGCTCACAGCACCTTTAACGAAAATAAAGTGTAGAAGCCGGGGGAGTGAAAAGAGTGCGAAAGCAAAACCCAGGCCCGGATGAGAGGAAGGTTTTAAACTATTCTAAACAGCGGGATTTCTCCATGGAAGACTTTGATCGCTCACTACAGCTGCATTACCTGAGTTATATGACGAGTAATCGGGCTGGAGAGGAATTTAAATTCACACTGGGCCGTCTGGATACAGCCCGAGGGAGTGGAGCAACGTGTGTGTGTGTGTGTGTGTGTGTGTGTGTGTGTGTGTGTGTGTGTGTGTGTGTGTGTGTGTGTGTGTGTGTGTGTGTGTGTGTGTGTGTGTGTGTGTGAGAGAGAGAGAGACAGAGAGAGAGAGAGACAGAGAGAGAGACACAGAGAGAGAGAGAGAGAGAGACACAGAGTCACAGAGAGAGCAAATAAAACAATAGAGCAGAATTCATGTTGTGAATATCAAACTGAGGCTCCTGTGTGTTTATGTGTTGGCTTGGAGAAAGCTGGAGTGGAGGCTGTGCAGAGAACAGACCTCTATTACTAGTATTATGGCCTTTTTTCATCTCACATTAAACTTCATTTATATAGATATACAGGTGAAACTCATATAATTAGAATATCATGGAAAATGAATTGGAATTGAGGCAAGAATTCATTCAAAAGGGGCCCAAACCAAGTACTGAGTACATATGGATGACTATACTTTATATAGGGCCGGCATTTCTGTATTTAAAATCAAATTTTTTATCGATTTTTATGTAATGTAACATGTAACGTGTGTGTGTGTGAGTGAGTGAGTGAGTGTGTGTGTGTGTGAGTGAGTGAGTGAGTGAGTGTGTGTGTGCATTATAATATGATGAGTGAATTATAATTTGATGAGTGTTTCTGAGACAGGGACATTGAACACACACATGTACTATTCGGCAAGTGAGCGTTTTACCTAAACATGTCCATTACAAAGAAGGGGCTTCGCTGTCTGCTTTCATATCACGTATATATATATATATATTCAAAAAAAGCTGTTACTAGATGAGTTCATGTGAACATCCCGTATCTGTGGGACCGCAATTATCAGACGGAAATGTCAGCTCGACCTTATGCCTTTCCAGAGCGTGAAAGGGTTTTCTCTTTTATCATCAAATCGAAGCATATTTTTTTATGTGTGCAGGTTAATGTAACAGATAGTCATTTTGCTTCAGTGGGCTCCACAATCCGTACAGCCCATCCACACAAAAACAGGATACGGTATTTCCCTTGCTAAATTTTTTTATTTTTTATTCTTAGACGTATCTTTTACTTTGCTTTTATTTTCTATGCACATTGTAAAGCACTTTGTGACCCTGTCTGTGAAAAGCGCTATATAGATACATTTTACTTACTTACTTACTTACTTGGTAAATGGTAAATGGACTTGTATAGCACTATATCTCCGTTTATCACAGACCCAAAGCGCTTTACATTGTTTTTTTGTACACATTCACCCAGTCACACACACATTCATACACCGATAGCAGCAGCTACCACGCAGGGTAGGCTTAGCACTAGGGTCCTAAGCTAACTATCGAGAGCAATTCGGGGTACAGTGTCTTGCCAAGGGACACTTCGACATGTGGCGGGGAGACGGGGGATCGAACCTCCGACCCTGCACACCAGAGGCGAACTCCCTACCCACTTCGCCACTGCTGCTTACTTACTTACTTGCTTACTTACTTGCTTACTTGCTTGCTTACTTACTTGCTTGCTTACTTACATACTTACTTACTTACTATGCATGTGATTTGGACCAATAGCTTTGTAAGACTTTATTTCAGTATGTAATGTGCGCCCCCCTTTGGACTAAGGCGGTAGTGTTTTTACTACGCCAGCTGTAGTTCCTGGGGGAGCGTATACCCATGACATATAACATTAAGAAAAACTATATAAAAACAGCATTCTTTGCACTGATGGTCTCGTTTGCTGTTACATGTAATTTATGATCATGAGAGGAAAAAATGTGTGTGTTTCAGAAATATTTAAAAGTTCCTTGTAGCACCTTTAACATGGTTGACAATTTAATACACACCTATGTACCTATGAGTACATACTCTTTGTTAACATGGGAAACAAAGCATTGGAAGTGAATGAACAGTACTATTTCCATTGTAGATATAACCCACATTCTCCGGTACTTATTTGGTAGTAGCATAGTCCAGTCTTTACTATAATGTTCCAGTCCTGCATTATTCCATCATTATTCCTTGGCAAACCCTCGCTGGAGTAAACCTGGATCCTTTTACTGGAAATCAATGGCTGAGTCATTTCAGCTATAGTGTCTGCACCTTCACACACACACACACACTCCACACACACACACACACACACACACACCTACACACACAAACACACACACACACACACACACACACACGCACACACACTGCCCAGTAATTCATCCATGAAGGTCCAAGAGGAGTTAAACTGGCAAGAAAAACAACATCTGGGAAATAGACGATAGGTCTAGGGAAAGCCGAGAAGTATTGTGTTAATACGAAACTTAGGCTCTGTAAACGAGCATTTTGCCAGCTACAGTCATCACCAGACACCATTGAGTACATACCCTTTGTTTACATACCAGATTACAGAGCCTAGGCTGTGTATTGACACTGGATTGTATTTCTTCAGCGAACACACAGTGTGAACAGGTTGCGGTTCTTGAGGAGAAATTCACAATTTTTTTTTTTAATTAAAAGTGATTTTGACAACAAGCGTTCTCCGGAATTGCTGGCTCCACATTTAAGTCATTTGAAAGAATTGTTGGTTAAAAACATCTTCTTCATGGGGGCGCCCTTAGCTCAGTTGGTAGGGCGTCCCCCCCCCATGGGCCTCGGCCAGCAGCGGACCCGGGTTCGATTCCAGCCCGCGGTCATTCTCTGCATGTCACTCCCCTCTCTGCCCCATTTCAACTCTGTCTCTACACTATCAATAAAGCATAAAAATGCCAAAAATATATATATATAAAAAAAAGACATCTTCTTCATAAGCATATAGTATTCAATGCTAATCAATGCACTTCAGCCCAACAGTGTAATCAACCCCATATTGTCTTAAAGGAGAGAGAGAGGCAGAGAGATAGAATTACTGTTTGAGTTGGTTGGA